>CAUYPK010011613.1:0-11903 GCA_963574355.1 Loris lydekkerianus | reverse complement strand
TAGGCTGAAAGTTATTTTGCTTTAGAAGATTAAAAGTCGTTGACCACGCTCTTCTGCCTTGAAAGGTTTCAGCAGAGAGATCTGCAGTCATTCTAATATTCTTGCCTTTGTACGTAATGGTTTTCTTTTGTCTAGCTGCTTTGAGAATCTTCTCCTTCATATTAACTTTAGTAAAAATAATTATGATATGCCTGGGGGATGACTTATTGGGGTTGAATTGTGCTGGGGTTCTGAAGCTGTCTGCTATCTGCATTTCTCAATCTCTAAGTATGCCTGGAAAATTTTCTTTCATAATTTCATGCAGAAGGGCTTCTGTGTCCTTCGAGGCCAATTCATCTTTTTCCGGAATCCCAATAATTCATATGTGTGAATAATAAAAAGAAATTTGAATTATCTGAGAGCTCCCTGAGAGAATGATCTGTTTTTTCTCTCCATTTCTGTTCCTCTTTAAGAGCTTGGGAGCGTTCAAAGGCTTTATCTTCAATGTCAGAAATCCTTTCTTCTGCTTGCTCCATTCTGTTGCTGAGGGATTCTACTATATTTTTCATATCTTTGAGGGCTGCAAATTCTTGCTTCAGTGTGTCTAAGTCGTTGGTCATTTTGTCTTTAAATTCGTAAATTCTTGAGACAACTTTTGAATTTCTCCTCGAATTCCTAATTCCATTTTATTAATCTTGTCTGCAATCCAAATTCTGAATTCGATTTCTGACATCTCAGCCAGTTGTTTATGACTGTGATCTTCAATTACATCGGCCGTATCTTTTCTTGGGGGGGTTGATCTATTCTGGTCATTCATGTTACAAGAGTTTTTCCGCTGATTCCACCCCATGCTTATTTTACTTCCTTTGATTTTACCTCCTGGGGCTTTATCAGGGGCCCGTACAGCATTGCAGCCTGAAAAACTGGAGCCCTGTCTGGTGTGGTGGGGCTCAGTGGTTCTGTCTTATTTTCAGCTGGTTTCTGCTCGACCCTAGTGTAACATTTACTCTGGGTTGAAGTCTCAGCTGCAGGGAAAAACCAGTGGTTAAGTCACCCCGCCTGCCCACCTCTGGCACCAATTATAAAAGGAAAATCAAACCTTCCTATAACTGCACCCCCAGGGCACCGCCTGAAAAGTCCTCAGTCTGTTGGTTCAGTTCAGAAGGTCTAAATCAATTGTCTCAATCGGCACCTGTCTTGGGTGGGAGAGTTCAAGAGGTCTCTGGGGACTGGATCTCAGGGGGCTGATGACAACTCTGCTATGGCTTACTCCAGTGCTACATGGAGTCAGAAGCAGCCACCTAGCAAATAGATCAGTCTGTTCCCCTCTTTGCCACTCCATCGGACCCAGTCACTGGTATCTCTGCAGATGGCTGACTGACCCAGTTGCCTGTAATGAACAGATGCTCCAGGGGCTCGCACCTGCCTGAATCGCAAGGAAATCCTCCAGGCCTCTGCAGTCTGCCGCTATCTAGGAGGAGGAGGTGAGACCTGACATTGCTGGGTGCTTGATGAAGGTGTGTGGGGAAATGTTCACTCAGATTTAGCCCCGCCGCTGATTGATGTTGCTAACAGAACAGAACAGAACAGGACAGGACAATTTTGTGGAATTCCGTCTCTGTTTCTGCTAAAATCACCTGCAGAAGACAGGCTGTTCTGAGTTCAAATGTCTTTGTTGCTGGAGGTCTGTATTCGGATGGTTTCTGGGCTTGTGTGCAGTGTCACAAAACAAAGCAGAAGCAAATCCTTTACTCACGGGTGGCCTCCTCTGGTTACCCAGGGAGACAGGGGGTGTGGCTTCAGAATATTTAGAAGTGAGCCATTTTGCTGGTAAAAAAAAAAAAAAAAAAAAAAAAAAGGGCTATCAACCCTTCACTGACCAGTCGCAGTTTATACTCTGTCTACTCCCCTCGAGAGATCAGAGATCAGCCAGAGATCCGGACTACTGCGGGACCGGCCTCCAGATCTGAGGGTGGGGGCGAAGGAGACTGCTCCGAGCCCAGTGCTGCTGCTCCACTATCAGAAAGCAGCCACCGCTCTGCTTCTCTGGGACCCGCCTCTCTGCTTCTCTGGGACCTGCCGCTCTGCTTCTCTTGGACCTGCTGCTCTCCTTCTCTGGGACCCGCCGCTCTGGAGCCAACCGTTGGCTCCTCGCTTCCGCGCCCCAGAGACAGCACAGTTCAGTCACTGAGCACCCCACAAGAGATCCCCCAACAATCCGGACTTCTGGGGGGCAGACCCCCAGATCCCCGAGTGGGAGTGAGAGGGGGCGTTGGGAGCTCAGCGCTGGAAGTGCTCACTCAGTTTTATGTCTGGTCGTGTTGCTGCCCAAGGAGGGCTGCTGCACTGCGCTGCAGGGAAGTGCCACTGAGACACAGCTTCTCCTCCTCACTCATGTGCCTCCGTGCCAACACTGTCCAGCTGCAGCTCACGGACTGTCCACTCCCCGGGAGGAATCGCCCAAGGATCCGACCTCCTCCGGGGACAGATCCCCAGGCCCCTGAGTAAGGGTGGGGAGGGAGTACTGGGAGGTCAGCGCTTCAAACGGGGAAGTTAGAGTTTCACTCAGTTTTACACCTAGCTCTCAGGCTGGTCAAAGAGAGCTGGTGCACCCCATCACAGGGAAGTGCCTCCGTGGTGTGACTTCCCCTTGGCTGTGTGTTCCTCACTCTTGTGCCTCAGAGTCAGCACTGGTCAGTCGCAACTCGGGCTCTGTCCACACCCCTCCCCTCGATAAATCACCCAGGGTTCCGAACTCCTGGGGGATAGACCTCCAGACCTCCATTTGAGTGGAGGGGAGTGTTGGACTGCTAGGAAAGATATTCAAAGTTTTATACAGTTTTATGCCTGGCAGGGGAGTACCATGGCACCCCAGTAGGGGAGGTAGGTCCAGTTTTTAGAAGGTCGCTCCCGTGAAATGAAGTGGGAGGGCTTTTGATTTCTGCCCTTTTGTTTGTAGGGCTCATAAGCTGGACTTGTGGGGGAGGGGGAACTCCTGTCCGCTTGGTGATGGATTTTGTACCTTTTGTTTGCGTCCTTGTGGTCTCAGCTCACCTCAGTGGTGTTGATGTTTGTTCTTCAACCTTCTCTCTTGGTACAGCTCGAATCCTCCAGGTTACTTACTAAATTTCCATCTTTTAACTCTCCTTCTGGATGGGAGCCTCTGTGGAAAGCTGGCTTCAGTCCGCCATCTTGTCTCCTCCCCTACACATCATGTTCAAGTAGGCTTCATCCCAGAGATGCAAGGCTGGTTTAAAATACGAAAATCCATAAACGTAATAGAAGCAAAAACAATTAATAGACATTAATAGAAGCAAAAACAAAGACCATATGATTGTCTCAAAAGATGCAGAAAAACCATCTGGTAAAATTTAGCATCATTTTATAATAAGAACATTTAAGGACATAGGCACAATGGCACATTTCTTGAGCTGATTAAAGCCATCTATGACAAACACAGAGCTAGCATCATACAGAATGGAGTAAAAATGAAAGCTTTTCTACTTAAAACTTGAACCAGATACAAATGTTCTCCTTCTCCATTATTATTCAACATAGTGCTGGAAGTTCTAGCAATGTGATCAGGCAAGAGAAGGATATAAAGGGCATCCAAATAGGAGGACCAAAGAGGAGGTCAAAGTCTTGCTCTCTCCTGATATGTTCTTATGTTTAGAGAACCCCAAAGATTTGACCACAAGACTCATGGAAATGATCAAGAAATATAGTAACATCTCAGGGTATAAAATCAATGTCCACAATCAGTAGCCTTAAAATATGCTAACAACAGCCAAGATGAGAAACTATTCAAAGGCACAATCCCGTCACAGTATCTTCAATGAAAATGAACTATCTAGAAATACACCTAAGAAAAGAGGTGAAGGACCTCTACAAAGAGAATTATGAAACTGTAAGAAAGAAATAGTAGAAAACATCGACAATTGGAAGAGCATATGCTCTTGGCTGCAAAGAATCAACATTGTTAAAATGTCTGTACAACCCAAAGCAATCTACAGAGCCAATGCAATACCCATTAAAGTACCAACATCAAAATTTAAAAAACTAAAAAATACAGTTTTTCATTTTGTATGGAACTACAAAAAAATCTTGTATATCTAAGACAACTTTTAGCAAGAAAAACAAAGCCAGAAGAATAACTCTACCAGAATTTAGGCTACATGACAAGTCCACATTGATCAAAACAGGATGGTATTTGCACAAAAATAGAGATATAGACATTTGGAACGGAAGAGAAAACCAATAGGTGAAACCAATCCCAATAGCCATCTAATACTTGATAAACCAAGAAAAGCATTCACTGGGGAAAAGAATTCCTACTCAATAAATGGTGCTGGGAGAACTGGATAACCACATGAAAAAGACTGAAACTGGATCCCCACCTCTCACAATTTACAAAAATTGATGCAAGATAGATAAAAGATTTAAATCTAATACATGAAACAATAAAAATCCTCAAAGAAAGTATGGGGAAAACACTAAGATACGTTGGCCTGGGGAAAGTCTTTATGAAGATGACTTCTGTCGCAATTGCAACAATAAAAATAAACAAATGGGACTTAATTAAACTGAAAAACTTCTGTAGAGCTAAGGAAATAACAACCAAAGCAAATAGACAACCTTCAGAATGAGAAAAGATATTTGCATATTATGAATCGGACAAAAGCTTGATAACTAGGATGTATAGAGAACTAAAATTAATCAACAACAAAAAAAAGGACACAAGAATCCCATATATCACTGAGCAAGAGATACGAATGGAGCCTTCTCTAAAGAAGACAAGAGAATAGCTAACAAACATATAAAAAATGCTCATTGTCCTTAATCATCAAAGAAATGCAAAAAAAAAACCCACCCTGAGGTATCACCTAACCACAGTGAGATTAGCCTCAAAAGTCCCAAACTTGTAGATGTTGGTGTAGATATGCAGAGAGAAGAACACTTTTATACCATTGGTGGACTGCAAACTAATACAGCATTTTTTGTAAAAAGTATGGAGAATCTTCAAAGAACTCAAATTAGACCTCTCATTTGACCCTCCAATCCCACTAACAGGCATCTACCCAAAAGAAAACCATCATTTTATCATAAAGATATTTGTACTAGACTGTTTATTGTAGCTCAATTTACAATCACCAAGATATGGAAACAACCTAAAAGCCCATCAACTCAGGAATGTATTAACAAGCCGTGGTATATGTATATCATGGAATCCTATTCAGGTATAAAAGAAGATGGTGACATTTTTAACATTAATGTGAATGGAGTTGAAACACATTCTTCTTAGTAAAGTATCACAAGAATGGAAAAGCAAATATTCAATGTATGTAGAAGACCATATAGCTCAAGGATAGGAGAAGCGAGAGCTAAGCTTGAACACTCTGTAACAATAAGAGACACCTGTAACATTTCAGTAATATGACACCTTGGTGATAAGGGTATGGGGAAGGGATTTGGCTCTCCTAACATGAGAGCACAGGAGAAGAGAACATCAGTGATTGGCAGTCTCTACACCTGTGGTGCAAATAGCCATGGGATCACGTCTATAAGTAGCTGCTGGAGAAGTCAGTTGGGGTGCGCATTCTTTCATGGACTCACTTCTCCTGCTTGCAGGGTGTCTGCCTGGAGTCTCCCTACAAAGACTGCTAAGATTTACTCTATTAAGACTGTTTCTCTCTCCCTTCTGCTAAGGTGCATAGCCCTCAGGCACCTAAGGGTAATTATTCCCGAGCAAGAAAGCACAGCAGTTTGCTTCTGGACAATAGATAAGCCAGGGCCAGAGACCTGGCCGGTCCCATGCCCCGACAAATATACTCAATACTAATATGAAGCCAGTAGACAACTAATTCATGCCCACAGAGGGAAAAATCTCATTTCAAATTGAGGGGGGAGGGGAATGAGAGAGTGGGGAGAGAGGAGGAAGGGTGGTTGGAATGCTCCCACTTAATGAGCACAATGTAGGGGTATACGGCACACCTTTTGGGTGTGGGACACAACTACAGGAAGGACTCTAACAAATTGAAACATTGTGATCTAGTTTTTTGTACCTTCACTCTAACCTGAAAAAAAAGAAACAACTTTATACTTACTACTGAATAAAAAATAAAAGAACAAAATTAAATTTCAATTGATAAAAGGGTACAAATGATTAGGTTACATTGTTTGCATTTGTTAGGAAATTACAAATTGTAGTAGAGTCCTTCATCTAGGAATTGTGCCATATACCCTTACATTGTGCCCACTATGTGGGGCCTCACCAAACTCCCTTCCTTCTACACTTTCCCCTCCCCGCTTTGAATGTAGTTGTGTTTTTCTATTGTGTGACCATGTAGTTGTTTGTCAACTGGTTTCTTATAAGTATCAAGTACTTTGTATACTTGCTTTTTCATTCTTGTTATACTTTACTTAGGAAGATGTTCTCCAAATCCTTTCAAGTAAATAAAAAGATGTGAAGTCTTTATCTTTCTTAATGGCTGAATAGTCTCCATTGTTAGGAAAGAATAAAACTAAGCAAATATATGAGTCTCACACTGAGCAAAGTCCTATGGATTAGTCTTCTAATATATTCTTTCCAGGACCATGATGTGTAAGTTGAAGATACATCAATAGCAGCTCTTTTTGAATAATACATCTCATTTCACCATGAAGATTTTTTTCTCTTTGACCTAAGTAGAAGAACAACACTAAATTATTCATGGCAAAAGTAAGATTTGTTCTAACTTATAATTCAAAATAGGTCTACCTGAAGCAGTGGGTTGCAACCCCCAGGAACTGTATTAAAGGGCCACAGCATTAGGAAGGTTCAGAACCACTGACCTAAAGTATTCTGCAAAATACCTTTGTACTATACCTCAGTTCATCTGTGAAAGGTACTTTACACTACATGAACTCACTTTTCAGGGACTAAAAAGTTAACGGCTTAGACTTGTCACTTACCCAATTTATAAAATTTGAAATACCTTCCTCTTAGTCTGGCCCCTTTTCTCCTCCTGTATTTATGATGGTGGACGGAACAGGGGAAATCTAACAGGCTAACCATTAACTTTAAAAAATAAACCATGGTAACTTTGTTTGACAGCAACATTCGCTTACATGTGGTGTTGCTATTTGGCTTTGCAAATTTTGTTGCCCAAAAAATGAACATTGTGATTGATTTTCATTATCCATTGGCCAAAGCTCAGGCTCAAAATTTTCTGTGATTTTCTTGTGTCAAGGCTCAAAAACCTTAACTTGTTCACCTAAAATATGCTAAATTGAACAGTTTTTCTATTGTTTGAGGTTCATTGAAGACAAAGAGAACTAGGTTACACTGATTGCATTTGCTAACGTCCCTCTTATAATTGTGTCCCTCCCCAAAGACGTGTGCAATACTCCATGACCACCCATCCCTCTCCCTCTTCCCCTCTCCCTGCTACCTCTTTCCCTTACCCCACTTGTATTAGCTCATCTACTGCCTTCATATTAGAATTGAGTACATTGGATTCTTGCTTCTCCATTTTTCTGATGCTTTACTAAGAAGAATGTGATCCACCTCCATTCAGGTTAATAAAAAAAGATGTAAAGTCTCCATCTTTTTAAATGGCTGAATAGTATTTCATTGTATACATATACCACAGCTTGTTAATCCACTCCTGGGTTGGTGGCATTTAGGCTGTTTTCACATTTTGGCAATTGTAAATTGAGCTGCAATAAACCATCTAGTGCAAATATCCTTCTAATAAAAGGAATTTTTAGTTCTGGGTAGATGCCTGGTAATGGGATTGCAGGATCAAATGGGAGGTCTAATATGAGTTCTTTGAGGGTTCTCCATACATCCTTCTGAAAAGGTTGTATGAGTTTGCAGTCCCACTAGCAGTGTAAAAGTGTCTCCTTCTCTCCACATCCATGCCAGCATCTATAGCTTTGAAACTTTGTGATGTGGGCCGTTCTCATTGGGGTTAGGTGATATATCAGGGTAGTTCTGATTTTCATTTCTCTGATGATTAGGGATGATGAGCATTTCTTTCATGTTTGTTAGTCATTTATCCATCTTCTTCAGAAAAGGTGCTATTCACGTCTCTTGCCCAGTTTTTAGCTAAGATTGTTGGGCCTTTTTTTGTTGATTAATTTGAGTTCTTTATAGATCCTAGTTATCAAGCTTTTGTCCAATTCATAATATGCAAATATCTTCTCATTCTGAAGGCTGTCTATTTTTTTGGTTATTTCCTAAGCTGTACAGAAGCTTTTCAGTTTAATTAAGTCCCATTTGTTTATTATTATTGTTGTAATTGCCATGGAAGTCTTCTTCATAAAGTCTTTCCACAGGCCGATATCTTCAAGTGTTTTCTCCACACTTTCTTCAAGGATTTTTATTGTTTCATGTGTTAGATTTCAATCTTTTATTCATCTTGAATCAATTTTTATAAGTGGTGAGAGGTGGGGGTCCAGTTTCAGTCTTTTTCATGTGGTCATCCAGTTCTCCCAATACTATTTATTGAATAGGGATTCTTTTCCTCAGTGTATCTTCTTGTTGGTTTATCCAATTGCATATATTTTAATATAGTCATGATATTTTACATTTTTATGGTATTTTCTGAATATTCTTATATTTTAACCAAAAAATACTTTGTATCATTTTTTTTTCCATGAACTGTAATCTGCAGTGACTATTGAACTAATTTGCCTAAACAATAAAGCTTGGGTTTGTACCATTTTCCCATAGTGTAAATATTCCACCAGGCAGATGTCAAGCTTCATATGTGACTCCACTGAAACTGAGATATGGAGAAGAGACCCTAACAATCAGCTTTCCCAAGGCCCTTCCAGCGTTTTCCAGCACATCACTCACCGTAATTTAGTTACCTCAGCATAGGTGATGGCAGAATTTCTAAATTGTTATGGAAAAAGCATTGAGGAATGTAGCCCTCTTGGGAAAATCTTAACCTTCACTAAATCAATATTACATCTTCATTGTGTAATAGGGTAAATGCTAATTCTGTGACTTGGTCATTAAATAATTTATGTTAGTCTTGTAGAAGTAGTTTAAAACAACCATAAAGGAGAAGCTCTTCTAGCTTTTTTCAATCACTAATGAGAAACACTGTAATCCTTATGAATTAATATATAATTCCATACTAAAACACAGATTTATATTGTAAATCTTTTCTTTATTCTTTGTTGTGGCAATTGGAAAATAAAATTATCAGTAGTAAGAAAAATTGAAAGACATTAAAAAGGATATTGAATGCTTCCATTTAATGCTATTATGTTCAAAGCATGAAAAAATTGACCATTATTATCCTTATTACCAGTCAACCAAAAGAAACCTGTTAGTAGGCAGATTACTTCTAACAAATGTGTAGAGATTTTCATTTTATTTATGCTTAGATCTTAAAATAATAATGGTATAATCCATCATAAAATAAAGCTTTTTATATCATTAAGGAGTAGAAGTTGTAGAAAAATGCTTATATACTGATTTTTAAACATGTGTTAATTACATAAATACTATACTGTATTATAGCTATAAAGAGAAGTCTACTAGTGAGACCAGAGAAACTTGGGTTCAAATATCTTTGCTTTCCTTTAATAGATAGGCATTTACCTGGTAAGTACATGTCTGTTTCCTCATCTATAAAAGAACCAGTAGCTGCTTCTTTGTAAACTTATTTTAAAGATTGTAAAGTATGCTTATTGAGGTCCTCTACACCGCTGGAATAAAGTATAAATTTGGTAAGTAAAAATTAGGTGCTTAGAGCTGGAATAGGGATGTAGAAGCTTGAAATGTTCAGAAAATGTGTTGTTACAGAAACATAAATCTGACCTTGAATTCACAATTTTTGAATCCTCTGATTTTCTTCCAAAGACATCACTGAACATAAAATGTTAATTTTTGAAAAACCTGGATTATGGAAAAAAAAATGTTAATTATATAAATGAATCTGCTGAAATAAAAGTAATTATATTCTTAGCTATAAAGAAAGGTGCAACATCTCCATATTATTCTCCATTGGGGCAGATGGGTGTGATGGTTAATTTATGTGTCAAGTCAGTTGAACCTTGTTCTCAGATACTTGGTTGGATATTGCTCAGGATGTGTCTGTGAAGTGCTTTTAGATGATGTTATCATTTCAATTAGCAGACTGAGTAAAGCAGACAACCTTCTGAAAGCGGATGACCTTTACTACATCCTTTGAGGACCTGAATAGACAAAATGTTTAAGTAAGAGAACTTTGGTGACCTCACCACCTGAGCTCTCCTGCACTCAGACTGGAACACGTTAGCTCTCTTGGACCTCCATATCTGTGTGGGCCAATCCCATATTATAAATCATTCTATAAATTATAATTATACACACACACACACATATATATGTGTTCTGTTTCCCGGAAAAACCCTAGTACATACTGTAATTGATTATTTTTTAAAAGTTAATATTCATACTTTTATTTTTTAAAGAAAACATCTAAAATTATAGTTTTTTTTAAAAAAACTACCTAAAAACTGTATATTTTTCAAAAATCTAAAAATCATAGTTGATTTCAATAAAATTTCTAAGAAGCGATATTCACAAAGACCTTAGAGGTACATGATCATGTTTCCTGTGTAATTTTTATTTAGTTTCTCTTAGTTTTCTTTTGCAGCATAGAAAATGAATACAAACAAGATTTAAATCAGCACACAATTATCATCTCACAATTTCCATTCTGTCCAGTCTCCCTGGCTACAATCAAGTTGTTGTCAGGTTACAGTGTCCTGGAGGCCTGAGTGGGGCAGTGTATTATGCTCTTTGTAGAATTCATTTCTTTCTAGCTGTAGGATTGGAGACTCTAGCTTTTGCTGGGAGTCAGCTGGAAGCCACTGTCAGCACCTTTAGGCCACCTGCTGATCCTAGCCATAAGGAATTCTCCAACATAAAGCCAGCAAAAAAAGTCTCTGGCGTCATTTGTTAAGACAGTGTTGCATCACATAATTGTGGAAAGTGATATCTCAGTACTTTTGCCACATTTTATTGGTTAGAAGCAAATCACAAGTTCCATTCACATTCACAGGGAGAGGATTCCACAAACATCAGGAACCAGGGATCTTGCGTGGGGGTGGGGGGTGGTTCACCCGGAGCTCTCTCAGCCACACATGTTTATAGTAATCTGGATTTAAAATCAGGTGCAATTACTGAAACATTGCTGTCAACTCATTGACAAATAGTTATGTCAATAAATATTTGCTCTCTTAAATAATTTTTATCTTTAATCCCAATAAGATATTTGGTCTTTGTCATTTCTGTAAAAAAATAAAAGGAGTGGAATCTTTCCACAGCTCAGAGTATAAGCTTTCTTTTGAAGTATGCACTGCAGAAAGGTCAACACTTTCGACTTCCTCGGGAGACTTCCATCAGACTTTATTAAAAAGAACACGGTGGAAAAAATACCATGTCAATATATCCCCGGGAGGCTGTGGAAGAGATGAAAAGGCCTCGGGGCTCTGTAAGTGATCCGAGAATTTCACAATCTCCTCCCGAGCTGCAAAACACACTGTTGCTCTGGTGTTATGAAATGTGAAAAATTTTGCTATGTAATCACTTTTGTCATTGTTTTAGACTCCCCAGAAAACTTAGTTTTGTTTATGATATTGCGTATAAGCAAAACCCAATCTATATAACCACATAGGTAACGTGCCTTTTATGGCACATAATCTCTTTTAAACTTGGGCGCTATCTATATTTGTTTTCTGTAGTTATGAAAAAAGTAACTCTCAAACATGAGAGGGAGGGGAGGGAGGGGGGTAGAGGGAGAGGGACTGGTGGGATTACACCTGCGGTGCATCTTGCAAGGATATATGTGAAACTTAGTAAATGTAGGATGTAAATGTCTTGGCACAACAACTAAAAAAACGCCAGGAAGGCTATGTAGACCGGTGTGATGAAAATGTGT
>CAUYPK010011610.1:0-19195 GCA_963574355.1 Loris lydekkerianus | reverse complement strand
GTGGTGGGTGTTGACTGTTGTGAAGCACTCGACTGCTTTTGTGGGTGGGGTCAGGTCTGAACGACTGGACTGCAGTTGTTGGTGGGTTCAGGTCTTAACGACTCGACTGCATTTGTTGGTGGCGTCAGTTCTGAACGACTCGACTGCAGTTGTTGGTGGCGTCATGTCTGAACGACTCGACTGCAGTTGTTGGTGGCGTCAGGTCTGAACGACTCGACTGCAGTTGTTGGTGGAGTCAGGTCTGAACGACTCGACTGCAGTTGTTGGTGGAGTCAGGTCTGAACGACTCGACTGCAGTTGTTGGTGGAGTCAGGTGGAAGCTGCTCTCTGAAGAACTTTTCCTGAAATCATACTCTCACCTGCCTTCCTCTTCCTCATCATGCTTCTCCCATTCCCATACCTTTTTTCCTTCGGCAACTCCCTTAACAAATTCATAATGCATGGGAGAAAACCAAGCTAGAATCAAAGGACAGATTCTATATTCAGGGATCCACACCCGCAGACAATGCCATGGGCAGGAAGCACCTGCCCACCCTTCCCCTTCCTGCCCAACTGCATCTTCCAAACCTCCTCCTTGAGCCCCCTCGTTCTCTGTTTCCACTTATTCTCCCCACAACACAACCATTTCCTGCTTCCTGCACACATTGCCATGACCACTGGCAAACTTCTGCCCTCCTCTGATGGATCCGGCCTCCCAGGATGGGCGAGTCTTGGTGCTGTTCTGTCTCTAGAGAAAGTGAGAGGATAAAAGTTACCTCTCACAGCCTGTGAGAGCAGACAGACGAATAGGGACACCTGTCAAAGGTACAGTTAAGATTCAAAACAGGAAAAAGGTTCAAATGAGAAAGAAAACATGTAAAAAGAGTGGCTAATGTTTTGAAATGAGAAGGTGTGATGAGGCCCTTTCCACTCATTTATTTAAAGAAACAAATCCGCTTGGACAGATTCTAAGTTAAAAAACAACTTGCTTACCAGGAACTTCTCCACCAGGGACTCTGCAGGCAGTACTCCAGCTGCCAGTCAGTCACCCGACCTTGTGTGGCCACAGTAAGCTGGTTCAGTAGGTTCTTTGATTGCCCCCACTTTGCAAGTGACTGAAGTGTCAATGTGGGTGGAGACAGGTTTGAGCCCATTCTTTCTAGGGTCACCTGATGCAGCCAGGCAGATCCTTCCTGACTCTCTCAGTCTGTTTTAGCTCCAGGAGTAGAAAGCAAAGCCTTGGAATCCGTTTTTCTTTCCCAACAATATCACTTGGCGCCTCCTCCACTTTATACCGCAGCTGTAACATTTACAGGGAAGTGTGGGGAGATGATTGCTGATCAGTTTGCCTGCCTTGCCTTGTCTCTTTTAGAGAGTGTGATCACCACACCCCTCTGATTGAATGGCTAGCCCCAGGACTCTGGCCCCGGGCCATGTCCATATCAGACCTGAGCATCCAAGTCAAAAAAAAAAAAAAAAACCGAGCAGTGTCTGAGGAGATCTCAGAGGTCAGGCCAGGTTTTGTTGGGTGCTTACACTAGGAAAAGATGTAAAGTTGTGGTTAGAGCAAAAGAAAATAAAGGGGTATGTGCTAGTCAGAGAGAGGGGGAACAGGGACAGAGAGCAGCAGAGCAAGAAGGAAACAAGTCCCAGGGAGACACAGTAACGGTCCAGCTGCGCTTGTCCTTCCAGATGCCTGGCTGGACTTCAGCTTCCATGACACTCTGGGTCCTTGTAATAAATTTTCCCCTTTGTTAGAATTTAAGTAGGTTTAATTCGGGGAAAGAAAGAAAAAAAGAGAGAGAGAGAGAAAGAAGGAAAGAGAGAGGAAGGAAGGAAGGAAGGAAGGAAGGAAGGAAGGAAGGAAGGAAGGAAGAAAAAGAAAGCCTAAGGTAGAAACAGTAAGGTATGGAGCCTTGGTTACAGTTTATTTGTCTAGCACGTCAAAAACAGGAAAATATTCAACTGAATATTTTTTCCCTGATTTCTCAGCATTACACTATCATCCTTTCTTTATAGGTCAGGAAAATTGTCACCTATACTTAAAGTAGTTTCTTGATATTTCAGGAAATATTCTTAGATTAGATAACAGAATTACTGAATTTCCAGACAACTCAACAGGATCCCATAGACCCTTGCCTGGACATATCTAGTAATCATAACTGTACCACGTCATGAGCTGATAAATTCACAGAGCCTAAAAACATTACAGGAGAGGGAGGGAGTGGAGAAATGTGCTTATCTTCCTTGTGAGTTAGCCTCAATTTCAGAACAAACTTAGCAGTGCCAAGAATAACTGATTATTCTCCCTATGATGAAATGTACTTTCCAGCAATATTGAGGCCTTCCCACCGGTACTAGGTTACGATGTCAACATGCTTTAATCATTCTCTTGCCAACATCGAGGGTTGGCCTAATTGTTCAGGTGCCAGCATGAGAGCTGAGTCCTCAGTTTCTCTTCCAGAAGTGAGAGCATGACCGCCCTCATAAACAAGTTGCCCCCGCCTGCCAAACATCCCGCCACAGGAGACTGCTAACCAGTGCCATGTGAGCTATATAATGCTTTCTCTTCCAGAACTCCACGTCGCATTTCACACATGCATTTAAGCTGGTCACCAACCTTTGGCAATTTCCAAGTCTCCCACAGATTAATGAAAAATCCAGCTGTTTCCAACTATTTGGAAGAAAACAATATGTGATAAAATGAGGAGAAAAAGGAATCTTTATCCAATTTCTCCAGCAGTCAGAGAGACTTGGAGCATATTGGGAAGAAAAATTAAAAGCTCAATTGTTTAAAGATTTAAAAAAGAAAGCAAGCTTTGCATCAGATTTCTGAGAATACCTTTTATTTACCCATCCAGAGAGAGCTCAAAAGCTATTCTTTGATTAATCAGGTATGAGCTCATTGTCTTTCTAATCCCAGCCTGGGAATAATTTTAGTGAAAGGTACACAGCTATGGTTCACACGAAGGACATTGGGACATCTTGGCCACAATCTCAGTGAGAGGGGAACTCAGGGCAACAGTTAGGTTGGTGTGAAGTTGAGACGGTCTGTCCTCCTCAAACTTTCCTTGCCAAAGGACCACTTTGTTCAATAATTTAAAATCGTTCACAGAATCTTTTCAACAAATAATACTCAAACTATTGGATATCTCATATGCAAAAAAAAAAAAAAAAAGAAAAGAAAGAAAGAAAATCTATACTTTCTGTCCTTTATGAAAATCAAATCAAAATAGATCATAGGCATAAATGCAAAATCAAAAGTTAAAAAAACTTCTAAAAGATTCACTGACACAGAAGCATGGAGCATAAAAAGAAAAATTAATAAATTACAGTTCGTCAACATAGAGAACTTCTGCTCTTAGAAAGACGTTGGTAACTGGATAAAAAGAAAAGACAGGCTGGGAGAAAATATTTGCAAAGCATGTTTCTGATGAAAGGCTTGTATCCAGTATACCTAAAGACCGCTCACAATTTAACAATAGGAAAACAAGCTAATTTCGTGATTTGAACAGACGCTTTATCCAAGATCATATATAGATGGCAAATAATCACATACAAAGATGCTCAACATAAAAATACAAATTAAAACCATAGGTAAAGGCTGGGCACGGTGGCTTACACCTATATTCTTAGTACTCTGGGAAGCTGAGGGGAGTAGATTACTTGAGTTCAAAATAGATCATAGGCATAAATGCAAAATCGAAAGTTAAAAAACTTTATGAGGTTTTTTTTTTTTTTTTTTTAGTTTAAGACCAGCCTGAGCAAGACTGAGACCCCCATCTCTTAAAAAAAAAAAAAAAACTGGACATTGTGGTGGGCACCTGTAGTCCTATATACTCAGGAGGCTGAGACAAGAGGATCACTTGAGCCCAGAAGTTTGAGGTTGCTGTGAGCTATGATGCCATGGCACTCAACCAAGGGCAAGAGAGTGAGATTCTGTCTCCCCCCATCAAAAAAAGAAAAAAACATGATTAAATACAAGTCAGATACAAATTGAAACTATAATGAGATATCACTACACACCTATCTCAAAGACTGAAATTTTAAAAACCAGCAATACCCAGTGCTGGGAAGGATGTGGAGTAACTGGAGCTCTGGGACACTGCTAGTTGGAATGCAGAGGGCACAGTCACTTTGAAAAACAGTTCTGGGAGTTTCTTACAAATTTAAACATAGACTTGTCATATGACAATCTCCAGGTATTTACTCAAGTAAAATAAAAGCCTACATTCACACACACACACACACACACACACACACTCACAAACTGTAAACAAATATGTATAGCAGCTTTATTCATGATTGCAAAGAGCTGGAAACAACCCAAATACACCTCAAACAGAGGATTGATTACAAAATTTTTAAAAACACATAGTACATCCATGGAACAGAACATAGCAATGAAAAGGAACAAACTAATAACACACACAGAACACTGAGGAGCCTCAGATGTATTATGCCAAGTACGAGAAGGCAGACTGAGAAGGCTACACGATGGATGTTGGTACGGCCTACTTGCATGGCTGGACTAAGGGGACAGAAAACAGTTCAGTGTCCTCCAGGGGCAGGGATGATGGCAGGGGTTGAGTACAAAAGGACGGAGGGGAATCTGGGGGAGTTATAAAACTCTCCTCTGTCTTCATTGCAGTAAGGGGTTACAAAACTATATACACTTGGTAAAAACACACAAAAAGGGTGAATTTCACTGTATGCAAATTATAAATTTGAAAAAGGAGGAAAATTCTTCATAGACTGATACTATCATAAAGTACAACAAAAATTAATTTCTAGAGAAATGATACAAAAAAGACCTATATAATGCAAGCCCAAATTCTGTAGTATTCAAGTCAACGAATATAAAATTTTCCTTTTCCCTCAAAGTGCCACTTCTCAAAGTCTCAATTTCCAAATGTGTTGCATCACAAACTGGCTAACCATTTGAAGACCGTCCCCATCCGAGGACTGCACTTTGACGAGCACTGAAATAGGGGACAGGAGCTGATGGCCTTCTTGGGATTCACGTCCACTTCCCAGGAGCACCCCTGTTTCCCTTTGAGTAATTACATCCCCTCTGCAGATACTCTTGAAGGACTATGATCCAAGACCCAGCCCGCCTCGGCCAAGGAACAAGCACGCGATCCAGTTTATGCCCCAGACGCTTGCCTCATGTACGTTAAACTTTGGGAAGAGGGACAAGAAGACAGGAAACAATGGCCATCCCGTTCCATCTCTGCAGTGTGCCCAACCCAAATGTGAGCTGCTACCAGGCTCCTTTGGGTTTCTGCTCTTGGCCTCTGGAGCTTGTTTGTTTGCGAGTATGTCTGTGCCTGTGCCATCTCTGTGGCTGACTCACAGAGATGAATCCCATTCTTTGAGGCCAAAGGACCCCTGTTTCCTTGAAGACCCTCATGCTACATGAACAACTTCTGCCACTTCCTTCTTCCCCAGTCTTTGCAGGCCCTACTGGGAGCAAAGAGCCCCAGTAACTGCCCATCCACCCCTTTCTCTCTCAAAAAAGTCATTCAAGATTATTGCCTCAATAGGAACTCAAAAAGGGTGCAATTTGAGATTCAGCACTCACCTGGGCTAGTTAGAGTGCTGTTAGCTCTGTGACAGAATTCCCAACTGGCTTAAACGTTGGAGGCTTTTGTCCTCTCCTGGAACAAGAAATTAAGAATGTGAGTTATTCATGAGCTTGCTCAGGGTGAGCTCAGTGGCTCGGCTGGCTGGGGACCCCAAGTCTTTGCACCTTTCCATTCAGCTATTGTCAGAGGGCTGGCCAGCCTCCCCTTGCAGCTGTCAGACGGCTGTGGTAGCAAGGCCTCCCTCATCAGTACCAAAATGAGGACAGGAAGCAGAGAGGAGTTTCTGCTCAAGGCTCTCTTTTCATCCTGAAAGAGCCATTTCACAGCAGCTCTCAGCACTTCTCCTCAGGTCACCTCGGTCTGAAGCAACTTTCCTGCCCATGCCTCACTGCAAAGGAGGCTGGGAAAGAGGCCAAACATTATTCACCATGGAAGGTGGCTCTGCCAGTACGGAAGCTCAGGGACACATTCCATCCCTCTGTAGATGCCTACTTATAGTATGGAAGGCAATCTCCTTTCCTCTAAGTTCATCAATTTAAATGTGAATCTCACCCAAAAACCTTGTACAAACATCCAGAATAATGTACCAAATATCGGGGCACCATGGCCCAGCCAAACTGACACATAAAACTAATCATCGCAGGTGGGTTTTAATCCCGATGAAAGAAGAAGAAACTGAGGCTTGGAGAGATTAAGTAATTTACCAAACAGCAGAGAGGGAAATGAAACGAAGAGCTGTCTGAATTCAGTCATGCATTTCCATGATGTGTTGTTCTGGGTCTACGGAGGAAAGCATTTGAATGGGGCATCTTGAAATAGAAGGAGGGCCTGGAATAGAATGTGCTTGTGTGTCTTTCATACTTATCACAGTATCTTGCTATAGAAATGCTTAAGGTTACTCGGTACCTATAGCACAGAGGTTATGGTGCCAGCCACATACACCAAAGTTGGTGGGTTCCAACCTGGCCCGGGCAAGCTAACCAACAATAACAACTGCAACAAAAAATATCCAGGTATTATGGCAGGTGCCTGTAGTCCTAGCTACTTGGAAGTCTGAGGCAAGAGAATCACTTGAGCCCAAGAGTTTGAGGTTGCTGTGAGCTGAGACACCACAGCACTCTACCAAGGGTGACAAAGTGAGACTCTGTCTCAAAGAAAGAAAGAAAGAAAGAAAGAAAGAAAGAAAGAAAGAAAGAAAGAAAGAAAGAAAGAAAGAAAGAAAAGAAAGAAAGGCTTACAGTATACTACGGAGATGAGTGGATGGGTGCAGGGGTGGATCAAATAAAATATCATCACACGGGGTAACTGTAGGTGCAAAAAAAGGAACCAATTTCAGTTATTTCCTCACCTCTGACTTGGCTTTATAGTTCAAGCCAGTAGCCAGTAGCCACATTTTCCTATTAAAAATTTTTAACTAACTAATAGTAACTCAAACAAAACTTCAGTTCCCCCATTGCACTGGCCACATTTCAAATACTATACATGGTTAGTGGGTCCATACTGGACAGCACAGATAGGAATAGTCTATCATCACAGCAAGTTCTAATGGATAGCGCTAATTCAGAGAGACTAGGCTGGTCCCCCATCTGAGAATCTCTTGTGCATGTCTCTGTGAGCTTATTCCTTGTGCCTTGGGGCTGAGTTATGAGAAAACGTAACTATACACCCAACCAATCCCCACTAGCCAAAGTCTTTCTCACACAGTCCAAATCAGTAGGAACCTGGGCCCTCTGGTGCCTGTTCCCACCTGCCAGAGGCAGAGTAACTGTTTGTTTCACTGGGTCTCTCCATAGACTAAAGGTGCCTTTGACATTTGTCTTTATGGAAACTGTACACATCTAACAAGCTCCAGATGCAAGAGTAGTAGATTGAAAGTCCTGTCAGTATGGACACCAGGGCCTGAAATGAAACACTTGGCATTCAATTTAACTAAAATGTTAAACTGACCATTTATTGGTTCCATAAAATGCAAACACTAAGAGCCAATTTCTAGGTTGGAACCTCCACATGTGTATAAATGTGTGTGAATGTATAAATGCAGTTTCTCAAGGCAACGCTAACAGCAGAGTTAAAAACCCAGCCGTCAAAACATGGCTTTGGTAATAATAATCATGTTTAATGCACTTCAAATGCTATTCATGATAAACATGTTGCCAAGCCAAATACTTTCCTGTGTCGAGTGATAAAGCAACATTGCTGATAAAATCAAACTGTCTAGGAAAAGTGAAGACACGCCCAGCAGAAGACATTAGAGCTGTCAGAAAATACAAACCTTCCCATGAGCTGTGACATTATCTCCTAGTGTTTTCCCCTGCAAGGGCTAACTGAACTGCATGAAGCTATAAATGACAAACCTTGATGAAAAATGAAACATGGCAAGCTTTGTAGTTGCAGAGGGAGTTTAGAATACAATAACAGTTATATTAAATGTTTGACTCCAGTATGACAAATAAAACAAAACTTATCTTTCCCAATCAATAGGAATCAAAAAAATGCATTTTTCTCTGTCATTTATTTCATCTCTCCCCTTCTGTTTAAAATGTAAGCATGGAAGGTGGAATAAATGTACGTTCCCCTTTTCCTCCCACTCAGTACAATAAAAACGTCTGGACGTTATGTATAAAACAAACATAGAAGACAGAAAGGTGGAAAGGAGGTAGAGCTGTGAAGAACTGTTGGGAAACTCAAGGAACAAAAAGGTAGGAAGTTTTCTGGGTTGCCTTTTACTTCAAATATCCGAGATGTGGAGCTGAAGAAGCAGGCAGCCCATCAATGCCGTCTATCACCAGAAAGTAAAGGCCCCAACAAAAGCTTCCTCTCTTTAACCAAACAACCAGGAATCAGGCAGCCTAGTAAAAAAGAAAACTTTTAGACAGCAAATGCCCTATCAAAGGGTCCAATTTTTTGCTTTCCTGTAATGCTGGAAGAAGTGTCTTGGGCCACACACTAAACATGCAAACATTAAGGAAAGTTGATGAGCAAAAAAAAAAAAAGTGCCATGCATAATTTTTGTGATATCCAGCACTGCAGGTAAGCAAGTCTGCATGCAGCCCACTGGTCATAGGTTGGACACGCCTGTGGGCCTAGACCAACCACACACCTCAGAAAAAGGCTTCCCACCTGGGCCAGTAAAGGCTGAATGGTAAGCCTAGATCTTTACCCTCTACAGCAGTGGTTCTCAACCTTCCTAATGCTGAGGCCCTTTAATACAGTTCCTGTGGGTTGCCACCCACAGGTTGAGAACCACTGCTCTAGAGGCTGTTATGAAGTGCTGCTATAGTTTGAATGTGTTTCCCAATTGCTGCATTGGAAATTTAATCCACAGCGCAACCATGTTGGGAAGTAAAACCCAGCGGGCATTTAGGTCATGAGGGCCCCACCCTCAAAAATAGATCAAGGCCAATTGTAAATGCGCTTAAGCTGTGAGTCTGATCTCTTGCTCTCCTTTGATCTCTCTTTGCCTTATCATGTGATGACTCTGCAAGAAGGCCCTCCCCGGATACGGGCTCCTCAAGGTCCCTTCCACACACTTCCTGGTATCCAGAACTAGGAGAAATAGATTTTTTTCCTTTATACACTACCCAATCTATGCTATTCTGGTATAGCAACACCAAACAGACTGACAGGCATGAAACAGAGAGTCAGGATCTTCATTCCTGCTGATTTTTTATAAGTCCCACCCTGCTCTTAGATAAAGAGACCACGTGGGGAGCCTGAACTATGAGCCTTAATCAGCAGGAATAAGGCATCCTCTTTCCTCTGCTAGACTTGTATCATAGAAGACCTGGTAGAGAATGAGGGAGTTCATCAGCACCATTGTCACTAGTAGTGAGAAAGCCACCTCCCCTCTTGTGCTGTCAGTGGGAGCCACATAGGACACAATAACAAGGTGCTCCTGCTACCCCTTCCAGCCATGGGGTGTCAGCAAAGCCAGGTGGGGTGCCAGAGCTCCTATGACTACCCAGCAGTTACAAGAAGACCCCTTAAGTGCCAACAGAAGCCTAGTGAGGAGTCTGGAC
Source organism: Loris lydekkerianus (assembly GCA_963574355.1). NCBI lineage: Eukaryota > Metazoa > Chordata > Mammalia > Primates > Lorisidae > Loris > Loris lydekkerianus. The sequence continues at coordinate 9,609 of CAUYPK010011610.1, read as the reverse complement.
TTCTGTCTCAGTCTCTTTAGTGTTGCCATAAAAGAAAACCTGGGGCTGGGCAATTAAAACAGAAGAGCAGGTGCCACTGAGGCTGGCAGGTTCAAATCCAGCCTGGGCCTAGTAAACAGCAATGACAACTGCAACAAACAAATAGCCAGGTGTTGTGGCAGGCACCTGTAGTCCCAGCTACTTGGGAGGTTGAGGTCACAGAATTGCTTAAGCCCAAGAGTTTGAGGTTGCTGAGAGCTATGATGCTACAGCATCCTACCTAGGGCGACATAGTGAAACTCTGTCTGAAAAAAAAACAAAATACAAAGAAGAGCTTTATTCAGCTCAGGGTTCTGCAAGCTGTACAACAATCACAGCATTAGCATTTGTAAAAGCTTCAGGCTGCTTCCACTCATGGCAGAAGCCAGCATGTGTAGAGATCACATGAGGAGAGAGAAAGCACGAACAGGGAGAGGTGCCAGGCTCTTTTTTAAAAACCAGCTTTCAGGAGAACTAACAGCAAGAACTCACTCACCTGTCCCCCAGGGCATTAATCTATTCATGAGGGGCATCCCCAGGACCTAAACACCTCCCACTAAACCCCACCTCCAACACTGGGATCAAATTTCAACATGAGGTTTGGGGAACAAACATCCAAACTATAATGAATTGTCTTCCCACCTGCTAGTTATGAGGGGCTGCTTCTCCTCTCCCTGCTAGTGCTGGAGCAGAGGGAGCCAGCCAAAACAGAAGGTTTAAATAAGATTCACAGCCTCATAATCCTAAAACACAAAATGCCCAGATGTCAATCAAAAATCACTCAAGGAAGTTCTCAACCTAAAGGAAAAAAGACAATGAAAAGAAGCTAACCCTGAGATGACAAAAATATTAGAATGACCTAACACAGATTTTAAAACAGTCATCATAAAATGCTTTAACAAGCAATTACAAACAAGCTTAAGACACAGTAAAGACATAGAAATATTAAGATGAACTCAATGGGAATTTTAGAGCTGAAAAAGACAATAATCAAAATTTAAAACTCAAGGAATTGGGCTCAACAGCAGAATGAAAAAAAAGGAGGGACAAATTAGTGAGCTGGAAGATAGGACAATGAAAATTACCCAAATATGAACAAAAGAGAATAAATAGACTGAAAAAAATAAATAGAGAGAGCCTCAGGGAACTGTGGACCTATAACAAAAGATCTAATACCAAAGAGGGAAATCAAAGAACATCTAAGTAAACAGAGAGACGTATCACATTCACAGACTGAAGACTCAACAGCACAAAGATGTGAATTTTCCCCAAATTGATATACAGGTTTAATGAAATTCTTACTACGAGCTCAAGAATTTTTTGGAGATATAGAGAAGATTACTCTAAAATGTATGTGGAAAGGCAAAGGAAATAGAAGAGCAAAACAATTTTGAAAAAGAGAAATCAGTCCACCTGATCTCACAAACTTTTATATAGCTATAGAAATCAAGACTCTCTGATACTGGTGGAAAGATAAATATATAGAGCAATAAAAGAGAATAGAGAACACAAAATAAATGAACACAATTATGACCAACTGATTGTAGACAACGGTAGAAAAGCAATTCAATGGAGGAAGGATAGCTCTTCAAAAAATGGTGTTGGAGCAATTGGACATTCATAGGAAAAAAAACAAAAATTGAACCCCCAAGTCTCACATCTTCTACAAAATTAATTTAAAATGAATCATTTATAAGTTCTTAAATGTACACTAAAAACTTTTTACCAAAACTGTAGAATAAAACCTTTAAGATCTAAAGTTAAGCAAATGGTTCTTAGAGTTGAAGCCAAGAACACAATCAATAAAAGAAGAATGTATAAATTAGATTTCATCAATACTAAAAACTTTTCTCTATGAAAAACTGGGAATACAGAGAGAAATATTTGCAAGCTACGTCTCCAACCAATGACTAGTGTCAAGAATATATAAAGAACTCTGGTGCTGGGAGCCATGACTGATACCTGTAATTCTAGTACTCTGGGAAGCCAAGGCAGGAGGATCTCCTGAGCTCAGGAGTTCAAGACCAGCCTGAGCAAAGCGAGACCTCGTCTCTACTGAAAATAGAAAAACTAGCTGGGCATTGCGGTGAGTGCCTGTAGTCCCAGCTACTTGGAAGGCTGAGATAAGAGGATAGCTTGAGCCCAAGAGTTTGAGGTTGCTATAAGCTATGACACCATGGCCTTCTACCCAGGGTAGCAGAGTGAGAGTCTGTCTCAAAAAACAAACAAACAAAAAACAAACTCTGAAAGCTCAACACTAAAAAAAAAAAGGCAAACACTCCAAGCAGAAAATGGGTACATAAGGATGCATAGATCACAAAAATAAGTAAACAAAAATATGTTCTATATCATTAGCCATTAAAGAAAGGCACATTAAAATGACAATTGGATATTACTGCACATGTACTAGGGTGGCTAAAATTAAAAATGACAATAACACCAAAGACTGATAAGGATGTGGAGAAAATGGATCACTCATACCTTGATGGTGGGAATGTAAAATCTCTGAAAAACAGTCTGGCAATTTTTAAAATAATCTAAGCATGTAACTATCATAAAACCAACAATTGCATTCTTAGACATTATAATAATGTGTTTCCTCCTTCCCCTTGCTATAATGATGACATAGGAAACCAATTGCAATAAAAGTTTAAATAAGATTCACAATCTCATAAGACCCAAGAAGTTCAACTTCCCATTGAAATTCATTCATCATACCAAGAACCAGAAAGATCTCAAATTCAACAACAACCACCGTAGCTGAAAGACAGAGAAGAAGAACCAATAAGAAAAAAATATATATAATGTGTATATGTATATAATATATAATGTGTATATATACATCCTCCATGATCACATGAGCCAATATCTTATAATAAATCTCTTACAATTTTGTAAGTTTGGCTCACATTATTATTATGGCATTGGCTTAAGTGATCACTGCTTTGCATGGAGAAATATATATATATGTATAGATATAGATATAAATAGATATGTATAGACTTATTTTAAAATATTAACTCACATGGTTGTAAAGGCTGAGAAGTCCCATGATCTGGTGTCTACAAGTCAGAGATCCAGGAAAACTAATGATGTCCAAAGACTCAAGAGCCAGGGATTCAATGGTAAAGAATCCAGTCTCAGTCTGAAAGCCTAAAAACCAAAGGCATCAGAGCGGATCAATGTTCCAGCTCCAGTAATCAGACGGGAAGGGAATTCAGCCTTCCTCCATGTTTTTGTATGGGCCCTCAAGTGCCTGGTTGATGCCTTTCCATGTTGACGAGGGCCATCTGCTTTACTCAGCTTGGCAATATAAATGTTAATCTTTTCTAGAAACTCACTCAAAGACATATCAAGAAATAATGCTTCACCAGATTTCTGGGCATCCTACAGCCCAGTCAAGTTCATACATAAGATCAAGCATCACAAGTGTTCCAGAGAAATAAAAACTTAATGTGTGCACAAGAATCTATGCAGAAATGGTTATGTCACTTTTATCTGTAAGACCCCCAAACTGAAAACAACCATGTTACATTGTCAATGTGAAGTAGTACTTACCAATAAAAAGTAATATACTTTGATACATGCAGCAACCTGAATGAATCTTCAAAACATTGTGCTGAATGGGGAAAAAAAGTCAATTCCAAAAGGTTAGATACTGTATTTATCCATTTATGTAACATTTTTGGAACAATGCAATTATAAAAGTGGAGGATAACTAGTGGTTGCAAAGGGTTAAGGAAGAGATGAAGATTGGCAGAAATAGGGGTTAAAAAGGCATGTTAAAAAGGCAACATGAGTGATGACAGTGTTGGGAAAATGTTCTGAACCTTGACTACCTCAAGGCCAAGGTCCTAGTTGTGATATTGTACTATAGTTTTCCAAGATGTCACCAATGGAGGAAACCGGGTGAAGGATACATAGGATCTCTCTCTATTATTTCTTCTTTTTCTTGACCTGTAAAATTAGTATTTTTTAATTTGACACATCATAGTTATATGTATTTAGGAATAAAGAGTGATATACATAACTCAATATCCGTATACATGTATAATGGCAGAACAACTAACATATTTATATCCTTAAATATTTACCATTTCTTCATGTTGGGAACAGTAAAATCTTCCCTTCTATCTACTTGAAAATATACAATAAATTACTATTAATCGTGATCACCCTACAGTGTTCCATAACACTGGAGCTTATTCCTCCAATCAAACATAATTTTGTATTTCATTAACCAATCTCTCCTTATACTTTCTTCTCCACTAGCCCTCCAAGACTGTAATAGCCATAATTCTGCTCTCTATTTCCATGAGTTCAACTATTTCAGCTCCCACGTATGAATGAGAACATGCGGTATTTATCTTTCTATGCCTGACTTATTTCACTTAACATGTCTTCCAGACTTGTCCACGTTTCTGTAAGTGACAGAATTTTATTCTTTTTTTGTCTGAATAGTATTCTATTGCATGTATTATGCATATATATCATATTATATTATGCATATATATCATATTTTCTTTTTGCTATGATTAACTTTTTTAATTTCAAGTTAATGTGGGGGTACAAACAACTAGGTTATAGTATTTGCATTTGTTAGGTAGAGTCACTCTTGTAGTTGTGTCCTGTACCCAAGAGGAATGCCATATACCCTTACATTGAGCCCATCAAATGACAGAACACCCACCCCTTCCCCTCCTCCCTTCTCCCTTTTTCCCCCTCCTCCCCAACTTGAATTGAATTGAGTTTTTCCCTTATGTGGGCATGTGTTAGACTACCTACTGGCTTCATATTAGTATTGAGTACATTGCAAATGCTTTTCCATTCTTGTGATACTTTACTAAGGAGAATGTGTTTCAACTCTATCCAGGTTAATACAAAAGATGCAAAGTTTCCACCTTTTTATGGATGAATAATATTCCATGGTATACATATACCACAGCTTGTTAATCCATTCCTGGGTTGATGGGCATTTAGATTGTTTCCACATCTTGACAATTGTAAATTGAGCTGCAGTAAACAATCTAGTACATATGTCTTTATGATAGAATAATTTTTTTTTCTTCTGGGTTGATGCCTACTAATAGGATTGCAGGATCAAATGGGTGGTCTAATTTGAGTTCTTTGAAGATTCTTCATACTCCTTTCCAAAGAGACTGTATTACTTTGCAGTCCCACCAACCATGTAAAAGTGTTTCCTTCTCTCCACATCCATGCCAGCATCTGCAACTTTGAGACTTTGTGATGTGGGCTATTTTCACTGGGGTTGGGTGATATCTCAGGTTTGCATTTCTCTGATGATTAGGGATAATGAGCACTTTTTCATATGTTTGTTAGCCATTCCTCTGTCTTCCCCATAGACAGTTTGTTCATGTCTCACACCCAGTGGTGTATGGGATTCTTGGGTCTTTTTTTTATTATTATTAGTTTGACTTCTCTATAGATCCTAGTTATCAAGCCTTTGTTAGATTCATAACCTGCAAATATCTTTTCCCATTCTGAAGGTTGTCTTTTTCTTTAATTGTTCTGTCCTTAGCTGTGCAGAAGCTTTTTAATTGGTTTAATGGTTTAATTAAGTCCCATTTGTTTATTTTTATTGTTTTCACTATTGCCCCTGAAGTCTTCTTCATAAAATCTTTCCCCAAGCCAACATCCTTGAGAGTTTTTGTCACACTTTCTTCTAGGATTTTTATTATTTCATGTCTTAGATTTAAATTTTTTATCCATCTTGAGTCAGTTTTTATAAGTGGTGAAAGATGTGAATCTAGTTTCAGTCTTTTACATGTGGTTATGGAGTTCTCCCGGAACCATTTATTTAATGGGGATTCTTTTCCCCTGTTTATGTTTTTGTTTGGTTTATCAAAGATTAGATGGCAATAAGAAACTGGTTTTATTATTTCTTATTTTTCTATTCAGTTCCACATGTGTATGACTCTGTTTTTGTGCCAATACCATGCTGTTTTGAGCATTGTAGTCTTATATTAATAATATAGACTAAAGGCTGGTAGGCTGATGCCCCAGCTTTGTAAGTGTTTATTACTAAGAATTGCCTTGGCTATACAGGGTTTTTTCTGGTTCTGGAAAAAGAACTATTTTTTCCAGTTCCTCAAAGTATAATGTTGGTATTTTAATGGGGATTGCATTGAATCTGTAGATTGATTTGGGTAGTATAGACATTTTAACAATATTGATTCTTTCTAGCCAAGAGCATGGTGTGTTCTTCCATTTGTTAATGTCTTCTGCTCTTTTCTTAGGGTTTCGTAATTGTCTCTAGCCCTTCACCTCTTTTGTTGGGTATATTCCCAGGTATTTCATTTTCTTTGAAGCTACTGTGAAGGGAATTGTGTCTTTGATTAGCTTCTCTACTCGGCTGTTACTGGCATATACAAAGGCTACTGGTTTGTGGACAATTGATTTTATACCCTGAGACATTACTTGTATTTTTTTTTTTTTTTTCACTTCCAGGAGCCCTGAAGTTGAGTCTCTGGGGTTCTCTAGGTATACGATTATATTATCACCCAAAAGGGCATCCTTTGCCCCCATTTAGATGCCATTTATATCCTTCTTTTGCCTGATTGCTTTGGCTAGAACTTTCAGAATTATATTGAATAGTAGTGGCAATAGAGGACATCCTTGTCTGGTTCCAGTTCTGAGTGAAAAACCTTTCAGTTTTATTCCATTCAGTATGATATTAGTGTGGGTTTGTCATAGATGGCTTCAATTAGTATAGAAATGTGCCATCTATAAAAAATAAAATAAAAATAACTGTGCCGCCTATGTCTGTTTTTAAGTTTTAAGCTTATTAGAAAAAGATGCTGAATTTTATCAAATGGCTTTCTGTGTCTATTGAGAGGATAATATGGTCTTTGTTTTTGCTTCTATTAATGTGGTGAATTGCATGTATGGATTTGCATATGGTAACCAGCCTTGTATCCCTGGGATGAAGCCTACTTGATCATGACGTATAATTTTTTTAATGGGTAGCTATAATCTATTGGCTAAGATTTTATTGAGCATTTTTGCATCTATATTCATTAGTGAAATTGGTCTGAAGTTCTCCTTTTTAGTTGGATATTTTCCTGGTTTGAGTATCAGGGTGATGTTTGCTTCATAGAACATGTTGGGGAAGATTTCTTCCTTCTCAATGTTTTGGAATAATTTGGAGTATAGGTACAAGCTCTTCTTTTAAGGTTTATTAGAGTGAAGCCATCTGATCCTGGGCTTTTCTGTTGTTGTTGTTGTGGGAAGACTTTTCATTATTTCTTCAGTCTCAGTGATTGATACTCATGTTTTCTTTATCCATTCATCTGTTGATGGACTCTTAGGTTGATTCCATGCTTCGCTGTTATGAATAGTGCCACAATAAACACGGAGGTGCAGATATCCTGATTTCTCTTCAGTTGGATAAATACCCAGTACTGGGATTGCTGCATCATTATTCTGTTCTTTGCAGAACCTTCATCCTGTTTTCCATATGGCTGTACTAATTGACATTCTCACCAAATGTGTATAAGAATACTCTTTTTTTCCACATCTTTGCCAGCATTTGTTACTTTTTGGTTTTTGATAATAACCATTCTAACTGGGTGACATAATATCTTACTGATTTCTATTCCCCTGATTATTAGTGATGTTGAGCATTATTTCATATGCTTTTAGCATATTTGTGTATCTTGTTTTAAGAAATGACTGTCAGGTTATTTGTCCATTTTTTAACCACTTGTTTGGGTTTTTGCTGTTGTTTAGGTTTCTTTTATGTTCCAGATATTAATTTCTTGTCAAATGAATAATAAACAAATACTTTCTCCCATTCTACAGCTTATCTTTTCACTTCATTAATTCTCTTTGCTGAGCAGAAGCTTTTTAATTTGATGTAATCCTATTTGTCTAATTTTGGTTTTATTGCCTATATTTTTGAAGTCTTCTCCATAAAACTTTTAACCAGATCAATGCCCTGAAGTATTTTCCAAATTTTTTCTAGTATTTTTATAGTTTCAAGATCTTACATTTAAACAATTACATCTTGACCTCATTTTGAGTTGATTTTTGTATATGATGAGAGATAGGGGTCTAGTTTCACTCTTCTTCATATGGGTATCCAGTTTTTCCAGCACTCTTTATTAAACAGGCTGTCTTTTCCCCAATGCATGTTCTTGGTACCTTTGTCAAAAATTAGTTGGCTATATATATGTGGATTTATTTCTAGGTTCACTATTCTGTTCCATTGGTTTGTGTGTCTGTTATGCTGTGTATACAAGTACCATACTGGGTTTTTGTTTTGTTTTATTTTGTTTTCGAGACAGAGTCTCACTGTGTTGCCCTGTGTACAGTGCTGTGGCATCATAGCTCACAGAAACCTCAAACTCTAGGACTTGAGTAATCCTCTTGCCTCTGCCTCCTGAGTAGCTGGGACTACAGATGTACACCACCACAACCAGCTTGTTTTTTTCTTTTCTTTTGTTTTTTTTTTTAAGTAGAGATAGGGTGTCACTCTTGCTCAGCTGGTCTCAAACTCCTAAAATGATCCACCTGCCTTGGCCTTCCCAAGCACCTGAATTATGCTGTGAGTCATTGTATCCAGTACCATAGTGTTTTGCATACAGTAATGTAGTATATTTTCATTTAGCTACTGTAATATACTATAGTAATATAGTATATTTTCATTCAGTTCTATTTCTTTTACTCAAAATTGCTTTAAGTGTTTAAGGTCTATTGTAGTTCCATACAAATTTTAGGAAAGCTTTTGCTATTTACTTGAAGAATGTCATTGGTATTTTGGTAGAGATTGCATTGAATCTTTAGATTGCTTTGTATTGTATGGTCATTTTAATGGTTCTCTTCTAATCCATGAACATGAGATGTATTTCCATTTTTTGTGTCCTCTCCCATTTTATTGACTAAAGTTTTATAGATTTTATTATAGAAATTTCCCACATTCTTCATTAAATATATTCTTAGGTATTTTTTATTTTTTTTTTTTTTGTAGCTGCTGTGAATAGAATTGTTTTCTTAATTTGTCTTCAGCTAGCTTGAAACTGATGCATAGAAGCAATACTGATTTTTCATTTTTTTTTCGCAGTTTTTTTTTTATTATTAAATCATAGCTGTGTACATTAGTGTAATCGCCTGTACCCATTATAAAATGCACCATAGATGTAGCCCCACCCATCACACTCCCTCCACCAAAACCTCCCCCCTGCCTTCCCCTTCCTTGGCCCTTTCCCCATAGTCCTGTGGTATAGTTGGGTTATAGCCTTCATGTGAAAGCTATAGTTTAGCTTCATAGTAGGGCTGAGTACATTGGATACTTTTTCTTCCATTCCTGAGATACTTTGCTAAGGAGAATATGTTCCAGCTCCATCCATGTAAACATGGAAGAAGTAAAGTCTCCATCTTTCTTTAAGACTGCATAGTATCCCATGGTATACATGTACCATAATTTGCTAGTCCATTCGTGGGTCGATGGGCACTTGGGTTTCTTCCATAACTTAGCAATTATGAATTGGGCTGCAATAAACATTCTGGTACAGATGTCTTTGTTATATTGTGACTTTTGGTCTTCTGGGTATAAACCTAGTAGAGGAATTA
>CAUYPK010011609.1:0-32644 GCA_963574355.1 Loris lydekkerianus | reverse complement strand
ATATACATAAATCTATAAGTATAATTCAGCACATAAACAAATTAAAAAACAAAGACCATATGATTCTCTCAATTGATGCAGAAAAAGCTTTTGATAATATCCAGCATCCCTTCATGATCAGAACACTTAAGAAAAGTGGTATAGAAGGGACATTTCTTAAACTGATAGAGGCCATCTACAGCAAATCCCACAGCCAATATCATATTGAATGGCGTTAAATTGAAATCATTTCCATTCAATCAGGAACCAGACAAGGCTGCCCATTGTCTCCATTGCTCTTTAACATTGTAATGGAAGTTTTAGCCACCACAATGAGGGAAGAAAAGGCAATCAAGGGTATCCATATAGGGTCAGAAGAGATCAAACTTTCGCTCTTTGCAGACGATATGATTGTATATCTGGAAAACACCAGGGATTCTACTACAAAACTCTTAGAAGTGATCAAGAAATACAGCAGCGTCTCAGGTTTCAAAATCAACATTCATAAATCGGTAGCCTTTATATATACCAACAATAGTCAAGCTGAAAAAACAGTTAAGGACTCTATTCCATTCACAGTAGTGCCAAAGAAGATGAAATATTTGGGAGTTTATCTAACAAAGAATGTGAAAGATCTCTATAAAGAGGACTATGAAACTCTAAGAAAAGAAATAGCTGAAAATGTTAACAAATGGAGAAACATACCATGCTCATGGCTGGGAAGAATCAACACTGTTAAAATGTCTATACTACCCAAAGTAATATACAATTTTAATGCAATCTCTATTAAAGCTCCACTGTCATACTTTAAAGATCTTGAAAAAATAATACTTCGTTTTATATGGAATCAGAAAAAAACCTCGAATAACCAAGACATTACTCAGAAATAAAAACAAAGCAGGAGGAATCATGCTACCAGACCTCAGACTATACTATAAATTGATAGTGACCAAAACAGCATGGTACTGGCACAAAAGCAGAGAAGTATGTCTGGAACAGAATAGAGAACCAAGAGATGAATCCAGCTACTTACCATTGCCTGATCTTTGACAAGCCTATTAAAAATATTCAGTGGGGAAAAGATTCCCTATTTAACAAATGGTGCTGGATGAACTGGCTGGCATCCTGTAGAAGATTGAAACTAGACCCACACCTTTCACCATTAACTAAGATAGACTCTCACTGAATTAAAGATTTAAACTTAAGACATGAAACTATAAAAATACTAGAAGTGAGTGCAGGGAAAACCCTTGAATAAATCAGTCTGGGCAAGTATTTTATGAGGAAGACACCCTGGACAATTGAAGCAGCTTCAAAAATACACTACTGGGACCTGATCAAACTAAAAAGCATCTGCACAGCCAAGAACACAGTAAGTAAAGCAAGCAAACTGCCCTCAGAATGGGAGAAGATATTTGCAGGTTATGTCTCCGACAAAGGTTTAATAACCAGAATCCACAGAGAACTCAAACGTATAATCAAAAGAACAAGTGATCCCATTGCAGGCTGGGCAAGGGACTTGAAGAGAAACTTCTCTGAAGAAGACAGGCACACAGCCTACAGACATATGAAAAAATGCTCATCATCTTTAATCATCAGAGAAATGCAAATCAAAATTACTTTGAGATATCATCTAACTCCAGTAAGATTAGCCCATATCACAAAATCCCAAGACCAGAGATGTTGGCGTAGATGTGGAGAAAAGGGAACATTTCTACACTGCTGGTGGGAATGCAAATTAATACATTCCTTCTGGAAAGACGTTTGGAGAACACTTAGAGATCTAAAAATAGATCTACCATTCAATCCTATAATTCCTCTACTAGGCATATACCCAGAAGACCAAAAATCACATCATAACAAAGGTATTTGTATCAGAATGTTTATTGCAGCCCAATTCATAATTTCTAAGTCATGGAAAAACCCCAAGTGCCCATCAATCCACGAATGGATTAATAAATTGTGGTATATGTACACCATGGAATATTATGCAGCCTTAAAGAAAAATGGAGACTTTGCCTCTTTCATGTTTACATGGATGGAGCTAGAACATATTCTTCTTAGTAAAGTATCTTAAGAATGGAAGAAAAAGTATCCAATGTACTCAGCCCTACTATGAAACTAATTTATGGCTTTCACATGAAAGCTATAACCCAGTTATAACCTAAGAATAGGGGGAAAGGGGAAAGAGAGGGGAGGGATGGGGGAGGGGGACAGAGGGAGGACGATTGGTGGGATTACACCTGCAGTGCATCTTACAAGGGTGTATGTGAAACTTAGTAAATGTGGAATGTAAATGTCTTAACACAATAATTAAGAAAATGCCAGGAAGGCTATGTTAACCAGTGTGATGAAAATGTGTCAAACAGTCTATAAAACCAGTGTATGGTACCCCATGATTGCATTAATGTACACAGCTATGATTTAATAATAATAAAATAATAAATAAAATAAATAAATAAAAAATAAAAGTAAATGATGTATATACTTATATACTTATTCAATGAATCTCGAGTTTATATTGTATGTCAGAGCCTATTCTAGAGAAACTCTTCAAGGGGAAACATTGATAAATGATACATATCAATAAATAGATGTAAATTAAAGGTAGGTAGATGATAGATAGGTAATAAATAGACACAGTGCAATGTGGTGGGTAAGGACTATAAGAAATATAAATCAAGTTAAGGAGATGGGCTCTGTTAGAAGGCCTTTCTGCAATTGTGACATTTGAGTAAGACCTAGTTGAGGTGGAGAAGGAACCCAAGCAGATACCTGGGGAAGGGTTATACCTGGCAAAGAGAATGAAACTGGAAAGACTATAAGGTGGAAATGTGCTTGGTGTGATCAAGGTGAACCAAGGAGGCCACTGTGAACAAGAGGAAGAGGGAAGGAAACAAGGTCAGGGGAGTGAGGAGCTGGAGAGTGCAGGGCCATGAGAGCCCTGGTAAGGACTGTGGATGTTATACTAATTGTGACATATTCATAGATACAGATATATGTATATATAAGGGTGTTCTTGATTCCAAAAGTAAAACATATCCATTGTTTTAAAAAAATTAAATATTATAAATATGATACTGGAAAATACACTAAAACACCAATATTGACAATTTATTATGTATACCTCCAAAATTTTTTCCATTTATATATATGTACTGTTTATTTGTTCATTCAATCTCTTATATGAATAAACACAACTTTCTTTTTTCTTCAACCCAAATAGTTTTTTTTTTTTCTTTTAGTTTTGGGGGATCTTGGGGAGGTTGTATTTTTATAGATATGGAGGTATAAGTGCAGGGTTTTTACATTGATATATTGCACAGAGGGAAAGTGTGGACTTTCTGTGTAACCATCACAGGAATAGTATACATAGTACCCATTAGGTAATTTCTCATGTCTGACCCCTCTACTACCCTACCATCCTTTCTAGTCTCTAGTGTCTATTACTCTAGTATGTCTGTGTGTGCACATTATTTAGCTCCTACTTATAAGTGAGAACATGAGGCATTTGACTTTCTGTGTCTGAGTTATTTCACTTAAGATAATGTTCCATCCATGTTGCTGCAAAAGACATGATTTCATTATTTTCTAAAGCTGAGTGGCATTCCATGGTGTGTGGGTGTGTATGTGTGTGTATACAGCATTTTCTTTATTCGGTTATCTATTGATGGACAATTCAGTTGATTCCATATATTTGCTATTGTGAATAGTGCTATGATAAACATATGAGTGCAGTCATCTTTTGGTATAATGATTTCTTTTTCTTTGGGTACATAACCAGTAGTGGGATTGCTGGATGAAACGGCAATTCTATTTTTTGTTTGTTTTTTGAGATACCTCCATGTTTTTTTCCATACAGGTTATACTAATTTATATTCCCACTAAAAATGTATAAGTGGTAACTTTTCACCACATACTCATTAACAGCTATTATTTTTTTGGCTTTTTAATAATAGCCTTTCTGGTTGGTATAAAATGGTATCTCACTGTGGTTTTAATTCACATTTCTTTGATAATTGGTGAGGTTCATATTTTTCATGTTTATTGGCCATTTGTATGTTTCTCTTAAAAAATTTCTGTTCATGTCCTTTGTCAGCTTTTTAATGGAGTTATTTGGTTTTTTTCTTGTTGTGTTGTTTGAGTTCCTTGTGAGTCTGGATGTTAGTTCTTTGTCAGATGCACAGTTTGTGAATATTTCCCCCCATTGTGTAGGTTGTCCATTTGCTCTATTAATTATTTCTTTTGCTGGGCAGAAACTTTTAGTTTAATAAAGTCCCATTTATCTATTTTTGTTTTTATCGAGTTTGCTTTTGAGGTCTTAGTCATAAATTCTTTGCCTAGGCCAATGTCCAAAAAACTCTTTCCTAGTTTTTCTTCTAGAATTTTTATAGTTTCAGGTCTTACATTTAAGTCTTTAATCCATCTTGAGTTGATTCTTGCATATGATGAGAGAAACAGGTCCATTTCCATTCTTCTGCATATGGCTATCCAACTTCTCTAACACAATTTATTGAACAGGGCATCTTTTCTCCAATGTATATTTTTGTCTACTTTGCCAAATCAGGAAAGAAAAAGAAAGAAAAGGCATCCAAATTGGAAAAAAGGAAGTCAAATTATCTTCACTTGATGATATGATCTTATATCTATGAAACTCTAAAGACTCTTCCAAAAGACTCCTAAGTTTGATAAATGAATTCAGTTAACTCTCAATATACAAAATCAACATACAAAAAATGAGTAACCTTTCTATACACCAATAACAACCAAGCTGAGAACCAAATCAAGAACTCAATCCCGTTTTTAATAGTTAACAAACAAAAATAAAAGACCTAGGAATACATTTAACCAGGAAGGTGAAATATTTCTACAAGGAAAATCACAAAACACTGATGAAAGAAATCACAGATTACACAAATGAATGGAAAAATACCACATGCTCATGGATTGGAAGAGTCAATATCATTAAAATGACTATCCTGCCCAAAGCACTCCAAAGATTCTATGCAATTGCTATCAAAATACCCATGTCATTTTTCACAGAATTAGAAAAACAATCCTAAAATTCATATGGAACCAAACAGAGCCCACATAGCCAAAGCAATCCTAAGCAAAAAGATCAAAGTTGGAGAACTAAAAGTAGACCTACCATTCGACCCTGCAATTCCTCTGCTAGGTATATACCCAGATGATAAAAAATTATTTTACAACAAAGACATTTGCACCAGAATGTTTATTGCAACCCAATTCATAATAGCCAAGACATGAAAACAGCACAAGTGCCCATCTCCCCATGAATGGATCAACAAATTGTGGTATATGCACACCATGGAATACTATGCAGCCATAAAAAGGATGGAGACTTCACATCTCTGGATGTTACACATGTTTACCTGGATGGAGCTAGAACATATTCTTAGTAAAGTATCTCAACAATGGAAAAAAAAGTATCCTATGTACTCAATACTACTATGAAATCAATATATAGCCACCTACATACTCATATGAATGGCAAAACATAACTATAGTCCAGAAAGTAGAAGGGTGGGGGGGGTCTGAGAGGAGGGAGGGTATTTGGGGGACCTCACCTGATGTGCATGATGCAATGGTACATTTCAAAACTATTAAGAAATGAGTATAATTGTGATGTATGTATTACTTACTTCAATGTAAGCATTTCACATTGTATATTGAAGCAGTACCCTGAACCCCATAAATGCATCGATTATAAAGTTATGATTTAATAAAAAAACAGTTTAAAAAAAAAAAGAACAAAGTTGGAGTTATTATACTACAAGGTTATAGTAACCAAAACATCATGGCACTGGTATAAAAATAAACACATAAATCAATGGAACAGAATAGAGAACCTAAAAATAAACCCACATATCTGATCTTCACCAAATGGTTTGGGGTTGTTTGTTTTTTACTTTTCTAACTATTGGCTGCAGAGCAGCAGGGAAGGAGGAAGAGATGTTTAAATTAGGGTTATTTAACTCCTTCCCCCCCTCCTTCCCACATTTGGCAGAAAAGTTTAAGGAAAAAAGGAAAAGTAGATGGGAAAATTAGACCAACTTATAACAGAAATACTAGAATTGGCTCTAAGATGAACTCTGTATTTCTTTCTGGTTTGGGGGGGGTTGTTTTTGTTTGTTTGTTTGTTTTTTGGGTTTTTTGCAGTTTTTTGCCGGGGCTGGGTTTGAACCCGCCACCTCTGGTATATGGGGCCAGCACCCTACTCCTTTTAGCCACAGGTGCTGCCCTGAACTCTCTATTTCTAAAGGACTTGTTTTGTTTCTGTCACTAATGCTTTATACTTATCTCCATGGATATCTTTTTTTTTTTTTTTTCATGAGACAGAGTCTCACTCTGTTGCCCTGTGTAGAGTGCTATGGTGTCAGAGCTCACAGTAACCTCAAACTCCTGGGTTCCAGAGATTCTCCTGCCTCATTCTCCCAAGTAACTGGGACTACAGGTGCCAGCCATCACATCCAGCCATTTTTTCCTATTATTGTAGAGATAGGGTCTCACTCTTGTTCAGGATGGTCTAGAACTCCTGAGCTCAAGCAATCCACCTGCCTCAGCCTCCCAGAGTGCTGGCATTGCAGGTGTAAGCCACCACAACTGGCTTCCATGGACATCTTAGATATTTTGTTGTTATTTTTTCCCTAGTATAGTTACTATGCCTTTCTAGAATGTATTACTTTTCTTTTTAACACCTTCCAAAGGGTTCCTCATGCACGCTGAGTAAAGGCCAAGCCTTCTTCGCCAAGTCTCCTCCTGGCCATGCCTTCTAATCCTGCAGCCCTTGTGTGCTTTCAGACATTTTCCATTTGTGCCCTACTTTTTTCTTCCAAGAACATCCTTTTGCTTTATCTCACAGACAAAGTTATGCTTTCGTAACAAATCAAATAACACGTCTTAGAAAAACTCTGTGGCAGGAATCGATCTTGAACTTTGATTCCACATCATTGCAATTTAGCTCCCTCACACGCTGTTTTCTCACTGGTATTCCAAGGAATGTTTCCTCCCAAACCAAAACCAAAGATTCAGGGAGGACAGAGGAGCACCTATGAGATATAGAGATTTTGGAGGCATGATTATAGAGGGAGCCTTTGGCTCCCAGATAATAGGAGAAGGGGAGATGAGTAACTTAGACTGAGGAAGAAGTGGAGAACCTGGAAATTGCCAGAGAGAATTAATTATCAATGAGCTTTTGTCTCTAGGCCCAGAACAGAGCAGCATGAAATAGACCTGACCTGACCTTGCACCAGCGTGTCCCCAGACACGGTCCAGTCGGATACTCCTAAATATCTCTAAACTCTCTGAGCACAGCACGAGGGGCTTGGACATCTCAATAGGAAAAGGGATGCCAAGGAAAGTCCTTGGCCTTTCAGCAAGATGTAAAAGAAGAAAAAAAGATAGAAATTTTCTTATGTGAGGTTTCCAACGATGGGAAGGGAATCTCCAGAGTACCCATGACAATGACCAGAGGAAAAAGAATCAGCTTTAACATCTAGAAGTCCAGAAACCATGGAGCTATTCCACAATGGGGGCAGTGAAGTGTGCGCTTTCCTGCTCCCCAACCTGTCTCCCATCTTCTTTCCCTGAATGAAGAGAGGTCAGAAACCCCTTTTAACAAGCTAGTAGACTTAGAGTGAGGCAAAAAAGAAGGTGACTATTTACTGGATGTAGGCTTCCCTGGAGAGCACATCTATGGGAAGAAGAACATTTAATTTTAAGTCAAGTTCAGAGGTTGGCTTATTATATGGTGCAAAACATTCTAATTTCTGAACTAAGACTATGTTTAGTAGCTGAAAGTGACTGTAGAAATTTCTATTAAAACACGTGATCAAAAAAGTCATCAAGGGGGCAGGCGACAAACCTTCCCAGTTTAATAAATTTTTAAGCGATTATGGAAGACAAATAAAATTGCTTCATGTTTACATCTCATTATTCCTACCTATTTCTTGTTCTATTCTATAGATAAAACTGCTGCTTAGCACCACGTCTTATACTTGGCAAATTCCCAATAAATGTCCCTGAAAGAAGGATGAAATGCTGAAAAATTGCCATTTCAAGATGAAAAGAGTGAGCGCAAGAAGATAAAATCCTATAGATAAATTCTATCATACCTAAATTTATAAGGACATTAAAATTATCATTTCAGTCGATGCTGGGAACTTGAAAATTCCTCCCTTGCACCCATTCTTATGTCAATGAACAAATGAGTCTATCCACCCACCGAGTCCCAGATGCTCAAGTTCTGGACTGATTAGTCTATCAACACATAAGCCTCTAGGAAAAAAGGACCTTGAATGTAAAATTTCCCCCAAATGGCCAACCATTCAAAGAAATGCTTATTCAAGTATTATAATAAATCATGCCTGTTGTCAGGAATTTCTTCTGTCTCTTTCTTCTTGAAAGGCAGATAGGATTTTATCTCTAAAAAGCAGAGAGTCTGTCTCTATATGCGGAGAGTCGCAGAAGCAGGGAGGCCATCAGGAGTCGTTGGCTGGTTTGGCTCAGCTGGAATGGAGGCTCAGTTTCCTCCTGCTGTATTGGGTAAGAGGAAACGTAAATGATAAGAGGTATGATTGAAGTAATGGACAGAAGCCATTCCAAGCAGTGTGGAAATCCATTCCCCCAGGGTCAGACCTTGTAGGAAAAGGGAATTTTATCCCAGAATTTTCCACCATCTTCTTCTCACCTTTAATTGAATAGTCAAATCTGCATTCAGTAGCTCAGGGCTGGGCACAAACTATCCTCAAGTCTTCTGGGCTTATTTTTTCCAAAAACGCTGTGATTCATTAATATGACTTTCTTTTTAATGAAGGAAAGGAAGTGTGCAAACAAATCTATCGTATATCAGACATAATAAGTAGGAAAAAGTTTCCCTAGAATAAAAGGAGAATCTTCCCAGACTAAGGAAGGCGATAGAAGAAGCCCAGAGAAGTAGGAGACCTGAACTTCAACTTCCTGAGACCCCAGAAAGGCAGACAGTCCCCGCAGAGGAATGATGACATAGCAAGTCCAGGTAGGTGTGAGCATACAAAAATTCCCCCAAATCCCTTCATCCCGAACATGGGTATGGTAACATGAGAGGTAGCAGAAAACTGCTGAGCTATAGAGAAAATGAAGCAATGGACATTCCTCCAGGAACCTATGAGGCCAAAGCCAACAGGTCAAAAGACCCACCTCTTTTGTCCAGGTATAATGCAAGGACCCAACATATGGTGAAAACCAGAAGGGTCAGGGTTTAAGGGTGCCAGCAACAGAAGTTAATGTTGACTCGTGTTAGTAGGAAAATAATGTATTAAAGCATTCTTTGTAGGTCATGAATCTCCCAGGAGCTCCAAATAGCCAGGTTTGGAGGTTCTGCAGAGCAATGACTAAAATTGAGATATAACAATGGTTCCATGATGATGCCCTCATGACACAGAGTTCAGACTCTATGTATTTATGCCAACAGTGTTGGACACTGGACATTGACATCTGAACAATTTCTGCCCACGTCTGAATATGGCTAATGCCATTACTACCACCTATTGCCAGAATAATTCCATGTGATCCCTGCATTTTCCCAGGCTTTACATGGCAATCTGGAATTTCCAAAAAGGCTGGGAAAACCCGTGAGCGGTGGTTTCATCTTCAGCAGTGGGAGGTGTGCTCAGCTTTGCTAAGCTGAGGATTCCTTAGACACGGGAAAGGAGCTCAGATGCTCAGCTTCCAACAACCCTGACCAATGTCCAGCAGAAGAAGGAATCTCCAGATGGATGGGCACTCTAAGTCAGCCATTAGCTTGAGGTATAGAAATTAAAATTCTATTGTACATCTTAGTTTACAGACCGAAATTCATACTCACTTAAGTGTGCGTCAATGACGTGTTGTTTTTATGTTTGTTATAATAAAACTAAAAACACAGTGGTACAGAAAGTGCCCCTGACTGTCTCAATTCCTGGCTCCACCACTTAGTAGCTGTGTGACCTTTTGTGAATGACTTAGCATCCTCAGCATTTATTCCCTCCTCTCACAAATTGGATTAACAAGAGTACCTACATCACGGCCTTAGTGTGAGCATGAATGAGCTATCTATGGTAGATTGAATTAAGGGCCCCAATTCTTCCCCATCCCTGAGTCTACAATTTTTGCCATGTCACTTTGCAGATTCTCTCACTAAAGAAGTAGAGACTGTTAAATCTGAGCTGACCTTATGTCTTGCTCTGGCCAACTGAATACAATGGAAGTGACAGTGTGCCAATTCTGAGTTGAGACCTCAAAGACGATTTGTGTGGTCGGCCTCGCTCCCCCTTCTGTCCTGATAACATGCCCTGGGGCCTGCCAGAGGACAAGAGATGTGCAGCATACCCTGGTCACCCAGCAGCCCCCACTGACATCCAGCTGACTTCCAAATATGGGAGTGAACCAAACAAGCTCAACAGGGCTGCTTAGCCGACCACCCCCGAGCAAAAACAATAAATGTTCATGTTGTAGGTCCCTGAGCTTTTGTGACAATTCAAAGTTACAGAATTATATTTTAAAAATTAAAAACAAAGCAGTCTATAAATTCTATAAATGCTAACAGCATAAGAAAAAGAAGGCATTGTATAGAACACTGGTGGCTATGTAATTCGACATAACAAGAGCTGACATTCCATAGAAAATTATCAATGAGATTTGTCACTCAAGGGCACTATCCAGCTAGATATTCTTAATATCACAGGTAGAAAAGGTCAGCTCTCGTCCTAAAACACAGATCTGAGTGAAGGTTAAAAAATAAAAACCTTGCAGACCCCAGCTGTCAGGACTTGATGTCTACTAGAAGAGTATTTGGCCTTGCTGACTCAACACGTAAGTTACATGTGATAAAATAGACCCTCGCAGCTCTAAGTCCTATTTAAGCCCCAGATCAATGGTTTAACTCTTATGTCAGGACAAGTAGACACCACTATGTGATGGAAATGTTGCATGGAAAAAAACGGTTTTTAGTGGTAAAAACTGAAACAACCACATCTGTTTTCACGGCTTTCCTGTCCAAGCAGAGTCTTGAAAGGTAAATTCTAGATGTATGTGAGTAAATTGCGGTGTAGGAAGATTGTTTTTATTTTCTTTTACTCCATCTTCCATCTCAGCCCTCTTCTTTCCCTCACAAATGGAAGTTTTCTGAAAAATTCACTACAGTCATCACAAAATAGTTTTACTCCGCAAATCTACTGAGATTATAAAAAAAAAAAAAAAACTCTTCCCTGTGCTTTCAAAGTAGGTGGTATATAATGAATTCAAAATTTCAGTAAATAGAGCTCCACGGGCCTACTTTTTTCTCCTGACTCCTGTGATTATCATAATTTGATTTTATAGTTTCCTGTCCTACGCCACCAGCTAGGGAGTAATCTTTACTGAGTCATGAACTTTCCCATCATTAAATGTCTACACCTATTTTCAACATATCAGAAGTGTCCAATAACTACATTTTATCTGCCTTGAATAAAGTCGAGCTGAGACACCGGGGAGCATATATAATAAAGTTTCCTTTATGCTTTAGCAAAGTCCTTGTGGTTTGAGTTCCAGCAACCTCGTGCCTCCTTCTCTGGGAGCATAAAGATTGCATAACACGTCTTCCATAGAGACCAGGACACATGTTTACAAGGACAGAAATCTGAGTAATTTCCCACTGGTCCAAAGGGAATATTAAACTCTTCTGTCATTCTGTAGTATATTATTTATGGTCCCTTTTATTGTTGGGTTTTTTTTTTTTTCATTTGTGAGTTTAACTCCATGTCCTGATAGAAGGTGATAAAATGCTCAATAGGTTAAAAATGTTTATCACTAAATCAGAAACAAAACTATAAATTTTGGCCTTTGAAATCAAATGGACTGGTGAGGATCATTTTGCTCCTGAAATATTACAGTCGTGATCAATTTGCTATAAAACTAAGCTGTTTAGCTCAGCAATCTATAGTTGGAAAGCAAGTTGTTCAAAAGGAAAGTTTATGCCCAGCCCAAGGGATAAATTAAATTTTACGGAGAAAATATGCATTACTACATGCTTATCTGTTTAACATATTATTCTTTTCCACACCAGTATAATAAATATTTTAATCATATATTTTATCTCAGATACATATAATGATACAGTAATTTTATTCCTCCTGTATTGGCCCAAACATGTTCAATTCATCACAGAATGAAGCAGAGCTTTCAAATCTTCAAAAAGGAAAAATTCTGATGTGCTTAGTTAGCAAATCCACATGCTCAGTGAAATGGGGTTGGTTGGCAATAGAAGAATAATCCAAATTATATTTCTTTTTAGGGTAAGCATTGACTGATCTAATTTACCTTTTTCCCCAATTTCAGCGCCCCTTCTTCCATAGTAGCTTTAAAATAAAAATGCTTTGGCTTCCCTGATTCCATTCATAGAGAGTTATTTCACCTAGCAGATTTTGCCTCAAAGTACATGCTGTAGTAAAAAATGAAACTTAGAGGATAGAAATTCAGGGCCTACACACATATTAGTGATAAATTATAAGAGCTCACATTAGTCGAATCTTAGCACTTGTTGGGATGACTTGCATCTTTCTATGAAATTGCTACAAAAATTCTATGAGATGGGAATGCTGCTCTCTCTATTTCAAAGATTAGGTAACTGGGCTTCAAGAAACCAGCTAAGCCTGCTAAACAAGGACTAGCAGAGAAGAGGGAACCACATGGGAATCTATGGTTATTAACCACTGCAAGAGAAGGTGGCAGCTTGAAGCGAGACGGTGACAATGAGGGAAAGACCTGTGGACGAAATTGAGAAGTACTTGGTGAAAAGCTTCTATACGGCTAAGGAGACAACAACCAAGGCAAACAGACAGGCAACTTTCAGAATGGGAAAAGATATTTGCATATTATGAATTGGACAAAGGCTTGAGAACTAGGGTCTACGGAGAACTCCAATTAATCCGCACAAAAAAAGACCCAATGGTTCCATCTATCACTGAGCAAGAGACATGAATAGAATCTCTCTAAGGAAAACAGACAAATGGCTAACAAACAGATGAAAAAATGCTCATCATCTGTAATCATCAGAGAAATGCAAATCAAAACCACCCTGAGGCTCAGCGCCCATAGCACAGTGGTTACAGTGCCAGCCACATACACCTAAGGGGGTGAGTTTGAACCTGGCCCGGGCCCGCTAAACAACTGCAACCCAAAAAAATGGCCTGGCATTGTGGTGGAAGCCTGTAGTCCCAGCTACTTGGGAGGCTGAGGCAAGAGAATCACTTAAGCCCAAGAATTTGAGGTTGTTGTGAGCTGTGACACCATGGCACTCTACCCAGGGTGACATAGGGAGACTCTATCTCAAAAAAAAAAAAAAAAAAAAGAAAAGAAAAATGAAACCAGCCTGAGATATCACCTAACCCCAGTGAGAATGGCCCACATCACAAAGTCTCAAAGCTGCAGATGCTGGCATGGATGTGGAGAAAAGGGAACACTTTTACACAGCTGGTGGGACTACAAATTAATACAACCTTTTCAAAAGGAAGTATGGAGAATCTTCAGAGAACTCAGATTAGACCTCTCATTTGATCCTGCAATCCTGTTATGAGACATCTACCCAGAAGAAAAAAACAAATAACTTTCTTATAAGGATATTTGCACTAAACTGTTTATCACAGTTCAATTTACAAGCGCTAAGATGTGCAAACAACCTAAATGCCCATCAACTCAGAAATGGATTAACAAGCTGTGGTATGTGTATACCATGGAATACTATTCAGCCATCAAAAAGATGGAGACTTTACATCTTATATATTAACCTGGATTGAGGTGGAACACATGGTTCTTAGCAAAGCATCACAAGAATGGAGAAGCAAGAATCCAATGTACTCAATTCTAATATGAAAGCACGAGATGGGCAAATACAAAGTGGAGGGTAGGAAAATAAGGGAGCAGGGACAGGGGAGGAGAGAAGAAGATGAGGGTTCACGGTGTGGCCACATCCCTCGGGGGTGGGAAACAGTTCTAAGAGGGACTTTACCTACAAAATGCAACCAGTGTAACCTAATTCATTTGTACCTTCAATGAATTCCAAACAATAAAAAGAGAAAAGAAGTATTTGGAAGACAAAAGCAACAGTAGTAGGTGATGGGTGGCTAGCGCCTTTCCCAGAGAAATACATTTTTGAATGTTTGTCAGCACATTCTGTGCATTTATGAGAATCATATAATAAAGAAGTTAAACATATTTCTTTGTTTTTCCTTCATCCCAACTATCATGCGTAAAAATGAGAATACAGAGGACTTGCAGCATAAGCTTCATGTTTATGGCATGGATGTGGAGAAAAGGGACTATAGGACGATTCCCCTGTCCCCTCACGCCGCAGGTGGGGGCTATATGCCGTGCCGTGGATGACGAAGTCCTTTGTTTCTGACCCACAAGTCTCGTGTCTTCTGCAGGCATCTAAGAAACTGTGAGGGGCTACCTTGTTAGCCTGCAAGCAAAGTAAAACCTCAGACCCTCTGCATGGTCCATTGGCTAGTGATCTTTCAATGTATTTTTAAAAACTTATTAATAAAATAATAAAAATCTCCATTAATTGACATTGCTCTAATGCCACCATTTAAATTTCTACTTCCTTTCCTCACTTTTAGTTGGTATATTTGCACAGCAAATAAGCATGATCACAACTCAGAAATGTGAAGTGCCACATCGATCTACATTTTCAGAAGTCTTAACCTTCTCAATAAGCTGCTCCCTCATTAAACAAACTAGCATAAGCTTTCCATTCATGGACAAATACCAACCGAGAACCTTCTTACACTGTACATGTAGTAGTGAAAAGAAGAGGCCAAAGCCTGCCCTCTGAGAGCTCAGAGTCTAAACAGGAATGCAAACGATTAAGTGATTATAGCAAAAGGGATTAAGCTTCACTACAGAGTTATCTGCCATTGAGAGAGAGAGACAGCCTACGCTGATACTTGATGTCATGTGTACACAGGAGTTGACCAGAGAAAGGTAAAGAGGGTGGTAAAACGGTGACTCGGAGCCCAGAAACAGGGTATCCTAAGTCCAATAGGTGAGCATTAAAAATTTAAGTCATTTATTAACCAGAAATGAGGGGGAAAGTAGGCAAGAAACAGGTAATGGAGGTTTTCTGATTCTGTAGAAGGATTCACATTTCACCCTGCAGGCAATGAGAATGCAATAAAGGGTCTTATGCATGGAAATGTACTTTAGAAAATATAAGATTCATGTTTTGAAAAATAAAAATCCTTCTGGTTGCTGAACTGAGAATCCATTAGAGGGAAAGACTAGAACCCAGATCCTCAGCCTCAGCACTATTGATATTTGGGGGCAGGCAATTCTCTGCTGCGCAAGAAGACCATCCTGTGCATTGTAGAATTTCATCAGCACCCCCGGCCTGTACCCACCAGATGCCAGTAGTATCCTTGTGGTTATAGGACAAAAATATATATACCCTGAGCAGCGAAATTGCCCCCAGCTGAAAATCCCTGGAGGGGAGGAGACCAGTTTCAGGCAGGAGAGAGACGAGGTCAGACCAAACTGCAGAAGTAGAGGAAAGGAAATGGATTTAGAAAAGAGCCACAGAAACACCGTTTAAGTTTCTCATTGGTCTCTTCCTACATCCCTGAGAAGGGTCTGCCGGATGACCCACTGCCCAATTGTATACAGAATGAATTTTCCTACAGGTTTCTGCCTCTTGTTTTAAGCAAAACCTACTATTGTGCTTGTCTGTCTCAACCCTGCTACGTCGTATATTTTCATACATATGTATGCATACGTTAAGTTTTTGCAAGCATAATTTAGACTTTTCAAAACAGTGACCCGGTAACAAAGAAAAATTGAGACGTGCATGCATTCTGAATATTGATTCCAGTTTCTCACGTACTACCCCTGACATTTTTCATGCTGCTTTGTTTTTATGCATTTGTTTTCTCCGTTTTTCCATGTCTTGCCCAACTTCAAAGGAATCTGCAACTAACAGGCCATTAGGCCCACCCGGTACCTATAGAAGGCAAACGCTCAGGCCGAACCACCAGAAAAAGCCACTAGTTTCTAAACAGGGCTCTCTTCAGGCTAAGAAATATTTTCACAAAATTTATTTTGCTAGAAACCAAGATTATATCTCGATTATAACTGCATGCTAGAAACTTTGCAAATAATAATTCCCATAGGAAGCCTTCACGTGGACTAGTAGGGAGCAATTATTTATTCCCATTTTACATTTGTAAAATTGAAGAGTCAGAGAAGTTAGGGAAGGGGTCACCAATCAGTCACAAAGCTAGAAGAGGAAAGCAGCGGAGCTGAGCTGAGCAAACTGCTTCTGGAAAAGGCCAGATAGGAGGTATTTCTGGCTTCGCAAATCATTTGATCTCTGTCTCAGCTACTCAGTTCTGCTGTCCCCTTTGGTCTGAGCACCAAAAAACAGCCATTGAACTATGTAAACAAATGGGCGTAGCTACGTTCCCAGTAAACTTTATTTATGGAAGCTGACATTTCAATTTCATATCATTTTCACGTGTGATTATGATTCTTTCTTTGATTTTTTTTTTTTTTTTTTTTTTTTTTTTTTGACTTTAAAATGTAAAACCTGTTCCCAGCTCACGGACAGACAGAAGCAGGCAGAAAAACAAACCCAGCCTCGGCCAAAAACTGCAAAAAAAAAAAAAAAAAACAAACCTAAAAGTTAACGCTCAGGGGGATATACAGTTTGCTTTTTGCCGCCAATTCTAACACAGCTCCCTGTCACTGGTCTGTACTCAAATTTTCAATATTTTGTTCATTGCAGACTTTCGTGTTGATTTTGATTTAATATTTAAATAAAATGTGATTTATCTTGGTTCTCAAGGTTTGGGGTATCCCCACCCCTGTAAAGTTTGTACCCAGAGGGAATGCCCCACTGGCCTAGTCCCTGGTTGGCACACGCATGGCCCAGAGGCCAAGTGCTTAACAAGTGACAGCTGTGCTGTCCATTCTCAACCCTGATTTGCCCAGCACCGCTGCAAGTGTCTCCTCTGACAGTCCCCACACTATTTCCTGGGGCCATGAGAATGACCACACATTCACATCTTAACAGTCACCACGATAAATTATATCTTTTCTTTCCCATCACGGAAAACGGGGGGGGGGGGGCAGTCTTCTATTAAATATTCCTATGGCATCCATGTTGATAATTGCTCATATAACCTGTTTTAGAAGGGGAGAAAAGTTAGCAAAGCCCATGCAATTATGGCTGGATAATTTGAAGGGCCCAGTTTTTCTTGACACCAAATTAATTGATATTATAATGGGTATGTCACCCTGTCATCCATCCACATTTGTCGACTTCTGACAGTGTGCTAAGTTACACATGAAACAGATCACACACCCACAGCCAAAACCCCAACTTACTCCGTAGCAAGTGTGATCCACTGATGACATGATTCGCAATGTATTTTTTTTCCTATGGAAAAGGGAAAGAATATCGCCTATATGCCCTGTTTCTTCTTAGCTGCCCACCCCTCTGACTTTGAGAGTGAGTTGCAATCAACTTCTGCAATGAAATAAAGGGAATTTTCACTTGTGGGAAAGAAGTAGATTTGTCCTAGAGATGCATTTTAATGACTCCTGTTTATTAACGACTCCAGCTTGCTAGAACCACACTGAAGAATAAAGGATAAAATTGTGTCTGCTGATTCAGTCTCACAATATATCTCTACAGAAGCAGTGAAAAGAATCAACGCTAGCTGTCTAACCACCTGAGCCCAGTCTACTCTCTGGACCTGTTAACAGGGAGCTACCCTGGTCTGGAAAACTAAATGAACAATAGCTTTTTTGAAAGTGCCCCTGGGGTGGAAAGTGGGGGATGAGGGGGGACTGTGAGTCAAAAGAAAAAAAAAAATCACAGGAGGTGCCTGTGGCTCAAGGGAGTAGGGCACCTGCCCCCTATGCCCAAGGTGGCAGGTTCAAACCCAGCCCCGGCCAAAAACTACAAAAAAAAAAAATCACCAAGTGATTAAGAAAGAAGCATCATTTGCAATTGCCAAATAAAACCATTAAAGAATTATGGGAAGCAAAACTCAACTGAAACACAGCTAACGTAATTTTTAGAGTTGCTGTTAGAAATTAAAATTAAAGAACACCCCAGGGTGGGCATATGACTGTGTCCCCAATGTCACGTTACCATCTATTTATTTACTTATCTGTGTCTGTGTATTTGCTTCTGGCAACAACTTCCAGTGGCAGCTCGAGACCCACAGCGGTGAAATTTTATCCTTTACCCCCACCCCCCATTTCCTTTGTTCCAACAGCTCTGGTTACAACCTAATGTTATCTTAACAGTTTTTCTTTAATTTAACGATATTTAATTTGCATTCACTCAAGTGACATACAATAGATCATGCTATTACCATGATTTATATCAGATGAACTGGCATAAATTCAACATTATAAATTATGCCTGTAAATGAAACTATTATTTTACAGGAATTACTGTAGCAGAAAGGCTAAGGACCCTCCAGTCAACCTTAGTCAAACCCACTCTTTAGAGTTTTATATTTTATGCCCGCAATAAATGCTTTTGTGAAAGCTCATAACCCACAAAAAAGTCATTCGAAGTACATTAATTACGATAATACTATCCAAAAAGCTGCAAGGGCCTATTTTTGTGACATCATTCTCTGATTTCTTGCTGCCTTAAATTATCCCTTTGATGGCTGTGGAGATTAACAGTCATACTTTTGTCATTAAATATAAGGCATTTTAAAGCTTAATCCACCTAAGTTCTAATTGATATTGCTTTCAGTTGGCAGATAGCGACCTGATTTATAATTTAAATATGCAGCCTTATATGCATCTCTTCAGTATAATGAAAAAGCAAAGTTCCTCTCATCTTTCTCGGCAATGTTAACATCAAGGAAAAGTCACTTTCTTTTCTTCCTTTTATATCCTAAGCCTAATTGAAAACTGTTCATTGAATTTCAACGTGATAGAAAAGTCCTTTTATCTCTCAATTTATCCATTAGCGATTATAATTGAAGTATCTGCTACCCAGCTGAATTGATATTGTTCTTGTTTAAATTCTGAATTTCTCTAAATCTTTCAGAAGGCATCAAAAAACATATATGCGTGTGCACACGCGTCAGATGGCTTAGGCAGTACCAGCTAACGACATTGCTTAAACGGAGCATTAGACTCACTCTCCACGTGGATAAAGCCATACAAAGAAGAAACTCATCTAATTTTGCTGGGGAAACGTGTTGCATAATAATCTCACCAGCATGACCATAAGGTTTGCTAATTGCCACATCTGTTTAACAGCTGTCAGACGCTACCCACATGCTGCCATCAATATTACAATAGAGTACATTACCGGGAGTTTTATTGTTTTCAACTGTTATTTATTTGTCGTAGACATTACTACAGCTAATGACGTCTATTTATGTTATATCACTAATTACTTTTTGTTGTTTTTTTTATTTTTAGAAATCTCTATTTAATTCACTTTTACAGTTTGGTTTATATCTGTTTTTCCTGCCTCCCATCTCTGACTCCTGGCTTCCTGTCCCTCCCTGACACTCCTCCATGTAGATAATATTAATTTTTCTTCATCCAAAGTCATAACTATCCTAATAGGTTTGTAGAGTTTTCCAGAAAAAAAAAGAGGAAATTTTTTTAATGTCTTCATTCCTTAATGGCACTGATGAATTCTTCCACTAAATCTCTACGATGAGCCCATGTTAGTAATGATAAATGCACAAATATATCACTGTTTAGGCTGCCTTTAATGGGCAGAGTTAGTCTTGCTGAGTTTTTGTAATTATTTTTCTATTTCACCTGGTCTCTTGCTACATCGCATTTTTTTAAGCATAGGAAACTGTGACATCTACTAAGTAGAAAGAAGAGATTGACAAACTGCAGACTGAGCGAAATACACCTGGCCCGATTTAAAATGAATTGATACATATTTTTATCTATAATAAAAAAAAATAATAAATAAAATAAAATAAAATGAATTGATAGGTGTCACTGATCTCTATCATACAGAGAACGCCTGAAACCCATATGGTGTATTATTTACCCATAGACATCTTTTTGTTTCATTAATAAACCTGTATAGCAGAGAGATACACAGTACCGATGATTTGTTTGAAGCAGTACAAAACGACATGGTATTTGCCTTCCATTGCTTAATTTTTTTCCTCTGCATCTTTGCATGAATTATTAAGACCGGGGCTGTTTATTTAAGAATCTAATTTTTAGTGCATGGGTCCAGCTGAATGCTGTTTTCTCCTCTCATGAAAGGAAAAGAGTGTGAGAATTTCCAATCTTGGTCTCAAATTTTGGATTTGCAATGCACAATGCAGGTTGTAAAGGTCACTCTGCTTTTGAACCACTTGACGTAGCTATTTGAGGAGCCTAAAAATCCATTTTGGTTATGCATCACATCGTGGTAACAAATGAAGGCAGAGCTGCCTGGTTAAGTCGAGCACAATTTGCATGTGGTTGCAGAGAAATGGATTAAAGGAGGAAGGATCCAGCGTGAGTAGCTCTACAGGAAATATCTTACCCAAGATGAAGGTAGTTGAATGGTTTAATTTATTTTTTTACATGAATTATTTTTTATTAAACCATAACTTTGTATAGTGATGCATTTATGGGGTTCAGGGTACTGCTTCGATATACAATGTGAAATGTTTACATTGAACTAAGTAACACATCCATCACAATGATACTCATTTCTTAATAGTTTTGAAATGTACCATTGCATCATGCACATTAGGTGAGGTCCCCCCAAATACCCTCCCTCCTCCCATATCCCCCTCCCCTCCCCTGTCTCTCCTGGCGTCTCCAGTTTTCATATCTAGTTACACACATTCATTTAGAGTCAAATCCTGCTACAACCTGCACAGAATTCTTTGAAAAGGCTTATTGACATATTGAACAAAGATGCCCTTATATGTAAAACTTGCTTTGCTTGTTATGGACTGAAGAATATCATTTTGCTATGGATTAAAAGTGACTTAGGATGATGTATAGACATTTAGTTTGGGAATCGTCTAAAATTTTTTTATCATTAAATGCCTTAATGGAACTTAAACCTGCTAATATTTCATTTACAAATACAGTTTCAATAGATGAGAGACTCATCTACAAACTACATCCGCAGGACCCAGAAAAAACTATTTTGACACAAGAAGCCATATCACTGTGAAAGAAGTGAGCCTTCGTGGTTACCTTGAAGGACTAACGGCAAGTACCATATCTTCAAATACTAGTGAAAGCCGAGAAGCAATGGAATAGGTAATACATAAATTAAATGCTGAGATTGAAGAAGTGACAGCTTCAGCAAGAGGAAGCATAAGGACTCCAATGTCAGCGGCAGCATTTGTAGAAAAATGATAATGAAAGTTCGTAGACAACGTTGGGTCCCCCAGGTCTCTATGAGCTGGAAATATATTTATTTGTTATTTAAAAAATACAACTATATTTTAGGTATAATTTTTTTTTAATAAGCTGATGTAAGGCGACGTGACTTTTCATCAAAACAGAGATGCACGGCTTCTAAATAAAAGGGATCATCGGAGATTAAAAATAAATGCCTCAAAGATAGCTCTAGAACTAAGATTTTCTGCTTGTTTATTCAAGACTTGGAGGGGTAACTGATAAGTTTTTAATGTCCAAGTGGTTTTCAGAGAGTGATTAAGTACCAAGGAGTTTAGAAGAAAACTCAGCGTACTGTATGGAAACAGACGGTCTTTCAATAGATAAATTTTAATTAACTAAGGAAATGATGAGAAGTGAAACATGACAAAATGGAGAAAAATTACAGCGCACATCTAAAACACCTTTTTCAGAATCAAGCACATGTCTTCCTATCTGGTGAGAGGATAAATGGATTCACACTTCTTTTGGCAACAGCTCTTAAAATACATAATGTCATTCCTTTTAACCCCACTATTCTACTAATAGTATACACTATAGATACAAGTAGTCCCTAGGTTATGAATGAGACCAGTTCTGTAGGTTTGTTCTTCAGTTGAATTTGTATGTAAGTTGGAACCAGGTACATTTCCCTATTACCTGTAACACTCTCTGTTCATAAGTGCGAGTCCTATATCTGCAGATGTTTGTAACTCAGGGACTAACTATAACAGCAGTCATTTGTAAGTGCAAGTTGTAGGAAAGTCAGATGGTTGTGAGTTGGGGACTGCCTGTATTCTCGTACATGAGTATAAAGCCAAGTGTACAAAACAGATTTTACGAAGTTTTTTGCACAATAAAAAAATTAAAATTAAAAGCTAGAAACATTTCAAGGTCTGTCAACAGAGGAATATTTAAACAAATCATGCTTGTTTCATTGTTTATAATAGTAGAATATTGGAAATAACCTAAATGATTAGGGGAGAGCAGATAAATGGGGCATTCACATAGTAAAATGCCACAACCATTAAAAATAAAGGAGATTTGTAGTACAAATATGGAAAGATATACAAGATGGAAAGTGAAAAAAAAAGTATCTCGCAAATCACAATGTGTAATATGACCAGCAATTGCATATGGGTAGATGTGAGTGTCTGTGGGTGTGTGGCGTGCCTGTGTTGTGTGTGTAAAGCTTATACATCCACTGGAATTTAAAACCCCACAAGAGAAGGGACTTGGCCTGTCTTGTTCGCCAACATATTGCTTCTGTTCCTAAACCGGTGCCTGGCACATTACAGGGAATCAAAAGCCATTTGTTGAATAAATGATAATCACTTGTGAGAGTAAGCATAATTAAAAAGATGGACAGGCACCAAACTCGTAGGAGAGGAGGCACAGCATTAAAGGAGAGAGAGTCCAGGGAAGGTGATGTCCATCTTTTGCCCTGTTGGAATTTTTAGAATGAGGTTTTTCAAAAGGCTTATCAAGGAAAATAAAAGCCAGGCACGGTAGCTCAGGCCTGTAATCCTAGCACTTTGGGAGACTGAGTTGGGTGGATCGTTTGAGGTCAGAAGTTCAAGATCAGCCTGAACAAGAGCAAGCCCCCCATCTCAACTGATAATAGAAAAACTAGCCAGGCACCATGGCAGGCACCTATAGTCTCAGCTACACGGGAGGCTGAGACTAGAGGATCCCTGGAGCCAAAGTGTTTGAAGTTCCTCTGAGCTGTAACACCATGGCACACTACCCTGGGAGGAAGAGTGAGACCCTGTCTCCAAAAACCAAGCTAAAAGCCTTTCAAAATATAATAAAACTGCAAAATGCAAAGCCATGTTGTAGCCCCTGTTTGCCTTTTTTTTTTTTTTGAAGACTGTAGATTCTGTCAAAGATCTATACAGTCCCTCTTATTTTGCTCCATTTCCCACTCCCAACAAGAAAAGAAAGCGAATAAGGGAACGATATATTATCGGGATTAATACGCTCTTCTAAAGCCAGTGTTATCGCATACATGGGGGCCTGACCTTAGCGCTGGTGAATTCTGACCTTGTGAAACACTCAACAGGAAAAGACGTGAAGAGTCATCAAGGACAGCTCAATCAAGGTGTCCAACCAGGGTGGATTAGCGATAAAGAGCCAGATGGGATGGATGGATGCATTAAAAATGAATGGGAAGCTTATTAAAGGACTTCCGGTTAAAAATGGTGGCTTAAATTTACCCGTTCATCTTCTCTCCTTCTCAAAACCCTACTAAAGTGACAGTAAAGGAATTAAAGAGGTATAAACGTACAGAGGCAAAGACGGTGGAAGAAGGGACAATGGCAGGAGAAATGTCAGCCAAATTTTGATAGACGGAAAGTGGATGAATAGTGAGTGATAAATGATCGAGGTCTTAGTACTTTTCCATCTACTGAGGACTGGGTGGTGGGAAGTTAACGTGAAGCCAAGTCAAGCTCCAGGCCTCTGAGGAGCTTCAAGAATAGGAGACCCCAGGTTCTTCTGAAGTGAGGATGCAGACTAGGAATGAAACCAGAGATACGAAGAGCTCCTCGCCCATCTTTCTCCTGCAGAAAGGAGACTTTGGACTTGAGTTTAAAGCTGGACTGGAGGACACCAGGCATGGGCAGAGTGAGAATGAGGTCTCGCTCTTTCTTTTTTCATTATTAAATCATAGCTGTCTACATTAATGCAATCATGGGGCACCATACACTGGTTTTATAGATTATTTGACATATTTTCATCACACTGGTTAACATAGCCTTCCTGGCATTTTCTTAGTTACTGTGTTAAGATATTTATATTCTACATTTACTAAGTTTCACATGTACCCTTGTAACATGCACCACAGGTGTGATCCCACCAATCACCCTCCCTCCGCCCATCCTCCTCCTTCCCTCTCCCCCTTTCCCATATTCTTAGGTTATAACGGGGTTATAGCTTTCATATGTTAGCTATTAATTAGTTTCATAGTAGGGCTGAGTACATTGGATACTTTTTCTTCCATTCTTGAGATACTTTACTAAGAAGAATATGTTCCAGCTCCATCCATGTAAACATGAAAGAGGTAAAGTCTCCATCTTCCATCTTTCTTTAAGGCTGCATAATATTCCATGGTGTACATATACCACAGCTTATTGATCAATTCGTGGATCAATGGGCACTTGGGCTTTTTCCATGACTTAGCAATTATGAATTGGGCTGCAATAAACATTCTGCTACAAATATCTTTGTTATGATGTGATTTTTGGTCTTCTGGGTCGATACGTACTAGAGGAATTATAGGATTAAATGGCAGGTCTATTTTTATTTTTATTTATTTTGGGGGGGGGGGCAGGTCTATTTTTAGATCTCTAAGTGTTCTCCAAAAGTCTTTCCAAAAGGAAAGTATTAATTTTCATTCCCACCACCAGAGTGGAAGTGTTACCTTTTCTCAACATAAACGCCAACACCTCTGGTCTTGGGATTTTGTGATATGGCCTAATCTTACTAGAGTTAGATGATATCTCAAAGTAGTTTTGATTTGCATTTCTCTAATGATTAAGGATGCTGAGCATTTTTTCATATGTCTGTAGGCTGTGTGCCCATCTTCTTCAGAGAAGTTTCTCTTCAAGTCCCTTGCCCAGCCTGAGATGGGATCACTTGTTCTTTTCTTGCTAATATGTTTGAGTTCCCTGTGGATTCTAGTTATTAAACCTTTGTTGGAGACATAACCTACAAATATCTTCCCCCATTCTGAGAGCTGCCTGCTGAGGTCTCGTTCTGACAACAGCAGGTGAAATGAAAGTCTGCGCACTGAGAAAGACCCTCAGCCTCCTCTCTCTGCCCAGCTCCCCGCCTGGGCCACCTGGTTTATACCCACCTCCTTCCCGAGCTGGGGATCCACTGTTTCCTCTCTGGGGAAAAAAAAAAAAGTTCTACCCAAGAGGAAAAAAAATCTACAGATACTAAAATACTGGGGTCCCTCAAAGAAACAGGCTATTCGTCAGCCAGGGCTTCCCCTCAGAGCCTCCCGGTTAGAAAGATCAATCCAGGTATAAAGTGTTGAGTCTGTACCTTAGTGTCTTCGCCAAAATACAAACGTGCATCCAAACATCACGATACCTTTTATCAAAACCTCTCTCATCACATTCAGAGATGAAAACAGATGAGGAAAAATAATTCTGAGGAAACAAAGACCACGTGGCAAGGGGAAAAAATACTGAAATATCTTCAGAGAGACATAACATTCATGAATAAAATCCATAAAAAAAGGAACATTATGTGAACCATAAGGAGCTTTGGGGAATTCATCAAAAATTCAAAAGATCGTCTGAAAGGTGATAGTGAAAACTCTTCCAGAAAGTAGAGCACAGGGGAAAAAAGAGAGAGGAATAATGGAAGATAAAGTATTACAGAGAAAAATTAAAGATACAACATCCGAACAATAGTTTTAGAAAACAACAATAAAATATTTTAAAAGGGAAATAACATAGAAGTTAGTCCAGAAAATTTCCCAAAACCAAAGAAAACCAGCTTCAAGAACCAATTCACCCAGCTCAGTAAGCGAGAAAAGTCCCAGGTCAATTCCTATCATTACTAAATTTTAAAACTTAAAAACTTTCCAGAGAGAGAAATTCTTTTTAAGGCACATAACATCATCACACATCAGAACAGCTATGCTAAACACAGGGAGAAATAAATACATTTCTACAGAATATTTAATACTAAATATTAAGAGTATGTGTTTCCAACCAAGAATTCCATAGCTACTTATCGGTCAATTGTGAAATACAGAATAAATATACCTTCAAATTTGCAATATCTCAAAAATTGAAACTCTTAGATGCCTGTTCTGCAGAAAAAGGAAGACTTTTTAAAAATGGAGTCCATGCCTGTCTGAGAGTGAAGCCAATATAGAGAAAAAGAGAGGGGTGGGGGAAGATGGGAACCCTGGACCCAGAAGCAGGGTCTGGGCTCATCACTGCACTGCGGTCTTTGGTCACCTCTCATACGAGCAACCTCCAATAGTTATCTCCAACCTCCAATGTATCTCCCCTCCTACCTCTGCCTTGAATTTTCTTGATTTGTCCCAAACATTATTGATGACACTCCTTACTGACCGATTGTTTTAGTTTATGACACTAACCTAAGGTCTTGCTTCTATGCAATGTAGCTGGTCAGTTTCTCTCCAATGCACAAGCCTGTCCTTCCCAAGGGCTCAAGCCACGTTTGCATCAGAACAACAAAACCTCCCCTTGGATTCACCTCTCCCTCACACCCAGCTGGACGCCACCTTGATTCCTTCCCAAATCCTCATCCTCCCACTTTCTCTCATCTAGACTCCAAAGCATTTCCTTGTTTTCAATGTCTTTTCTCCAGAACCAGTTCCCCCACACAACAGTTCTAGAGATCATTCCAAAATGCCAATGGGATAATAATCCTTTTCCCCCACTTGAAACACTCCTAATTGTTCTCTCAATGCCAGAAGGATGTAATCCCAATGCCCTTAAGACATCATACAAGATCCAGCCCTGGACCATGTCCCACTCAACATCCATCTGAAACCACTGAGAGCTATTTCATGCCCCCATGACCTCGCAAACTCTCCGCCCGGCACCATCCGCCTCTTCCCAACAGTCTGACAGATTCCCACTCCGCCTTCTAGATCCAGCACCGACACATCCTGCTTCGTGGAACATTCCCTAGCAGTCCTCCCTTTTCCATTTATGTTGCCTACTCCCCACTTTATGCCACCTGTCCTCTGTGATGGTGGTACTTGCCATATGTTCTACAAACTCTTAGTACACATCAGCTTCCTGCACTAAAGAATGATTTTATTCCTGTGTTCCAAAAATGAGACAGGATCTGTTCTTGGTAGATAAAAAAAAATCCAATGAAGGAACCATGAATTCTCTTCTAGAACATGCTTCCTAACACTTTATGGAGATAAACACTCAACAGGCATTCAGGGAAATAAACAGGAGCTTCATTACATTGGTGCCTGCCCCACGTCTATTCCCTGTAATTCTGGTGCTGGCACCACAATGATGATTCTCTTTGAGGAAACTCCCTCTCCCTTGATTGCAGCCTCGAGAGTGCAACAGAGCCAACTTTTACCAAGTCATGAGAGCCCACTGTTAAATTTTGAGTCATTCAACATTATGCTGACTTTGTTCTGCTTAAGTCAGTTCATGCTGGGTCTTTGTCACTAGCAATTGAACATATCCTGCCTGACTTATGGCCTGTCCCTCAGTTTACGGATATTTTCCTCTAATGAGGAAGGCATTTCTTCACGTGGCTGATTACCTTGTTCAAAACAAGGACCCCTCCCTTCTGCCACAGCTAAATCTCTTCCTTCCCTGTGTTTGCACTTTCAACAGGGAGATATCGCAGTTAAGTTACAGTATTGAGAGCCCTTAAGAGGGAAGGTCTCCAGCCCTGGCTGAGTCCCTAGTTCCCCGGGGGCTCTGTTGCCCGTGGCTGCTTCCTTGGTTTTATAAAACCCCCAGGATTTATTCCTCCTGGCTCAAGCTCCTCAGATCTGTTTTCCATTCAGGGCACTAAGAGAATCATAAATCAGCCTTTTCCCAAAGAATGGCCCATCGGCCAGTGGGACACAAGGCCATTGTAGGTAGTACAGAGATGTTGCTTGTCCAATAATTACGTATGTATGTTAATGCACACTCAAAAAAATGTAAACGACACATCTAAAGGAACTCTGTGAATATCATTACTTAGGAAGAAGTTGAAAACACTTTTTAATTTGTGATTTCAAGGAAGACATTCAACTTTATACCTATCAGGGTTCCTGACTGCAGCAACTCCCGTTAACTTAGCAGAAATGCAACTTACAGGCAGGAAATCAGGACATCCTCAAAACTGAGGTAAAGTGGAGAAAACAAGACAGAGAAGATGAGCAGCAACCCCGGGAAGCTGTGTCAGAGGAACCTTTTCACGGTCACCCCTGAAGGGCATCCTCACTAGGACCCTCACTCCCATAAGGACCATGGTCACTGCTGTTACTGGACTGGGCTGCCACTGGGACTTTGCCACAAGTACTTTCTAAAGGAGTTTATTGGTGTCCCTTAAGAGCGTGATGGGGGCCAATACAAGATGCCAAGCTCGGGTGGCACCTGTGGTTCAAAGAAGTAGGGCACCGCCCCCTATACTGGAGGTGGCGGGTTCAAACCCAGCCCTGGCCAAAACTGCAAAAAAAAAAAGATGCCAGGCTCATGCTGTGGGTCAGCAGAGGGAATACCTACTACTGGGTCTCAAACTCAGCTGCCCACTGGGGGCCTGGAGAGCTTTAGAACATTCTGCTACCTGGTCCCACCCCAAAAGCTCAGACTCTATTGAGTATATATCACTTGGACATCAGGAGCTGTTACAGCTTTACAAAAGATTCTATTCTTTATTTTCTTTTTATTAAATCATAGCTGCGTACATTAATGCAATCATGGGGCATCATATTGGTTTTATAGACTGTTTGACATATTTTCATCACACTGGTTAACATAGCCTTCCTGGCATTTTCTTAGTTATTGTGCTAAGACATTTATATTCTACATTTAGTAAGTTTCACATGTACCCTTGTAAGATGCACCACAGGTGTAATCCTACCCATCACTCTCCTTCTCCCCATTCTTCCCCCTCCCACCCCACCCACAACCCCATCATTTACAAATAATTGGGCACCTTCCATTAAAAGGTTCAACCCGTGGTCACATCACGAGGGGGGGGGGGGGGCGGGGGGGGGTGTGGGGGGGGGTGGGTGGTTAGCGGGAGGGGGATTGATGGGATTGCACCTGCGGTGCATCTTACAGGGGTATATGTGAAACTTAGTAAATGTGGAATGTAAATGTCTTGGCAAATAACTAAGAAAATGCCAGGAAGGCTATGTTAACTAGTGTGATGAAAATGTGTCAAATGGTCTATGAAGCAAGTGTATGGTGCCCCATGATCATACTAATGTACACAGCTATGATTTAATAAAAAATAAATAAAATAAAATAAAATAAGAAAGAAATTTCAAAAACATTTTTTTCTTTGAACAATAAAGATTTATTATGCTAGGAAGACAGATCAGAATTCTGAATAGATGTACATATACTTAAGTAATATGGATATATTAGTTATTTCTTCCTACCTAACAAATTATCCCCAAAGCTCAGCAGCTTAAACAACAAATGTTTATTTAGAATCTCACAGGTTCTCTGGTTCAGAAATTCTGCTTAGTTGGATGGTTTTGTGTCAGGGTCTCTCTTGAGGTTGTAGTCA
Source organism: Loris lydekkerianus (assembly GCA_963574355.1). NCBI lineage: Eukaryota > Metazoa > Chordata > Mammalia > Primates > Lorisidae > Loris > Loris lydekkerianus. The sequence goes on along the minus strand of CAUYPK010011609.1, from coordinate 3,004 downwards.
AGATGTCAGCTTGGGTGACAGTCATCTAAGGAGTCAAGAGTGGCTGTTGAAAAGAGGCCTCAGTTCCTTGCTGGCTATTTTCTAGATGGCTCAGTTTTTTGCCATATGGGTCTTGCCATAGGGTTGCTTGAATGTCTTTATAAAATTGCTGTGAGTGATCTGAGAGAAAGAGGAAAGCTACAGTGCATTTTATGACTTAGTTTCTGAAATCACATGCTATTGCTTCCATTTAGGGTTCCCTGATACAATACAAAATACCTAGTTAAATTCGATTGTCAGATAAACAAAAATAATTTTTTAGCATAAGTATGTCTCATGCAATATTTTTGTTGTTGTTGTTGTTGTTGCAGTTTGGCTGGGGCCGGGTTTGAACCCGCTACCCTCAGTATATGGAACTGACACCCTACCCACTGAGCCACAGGTGCCGCCCACATGCAATATTTATAATAAAAATATTTGTTATTTATCTGAAATTCAAACTTAACTGGGCATCTCATATTTTTATTTTCTAAATCCAATACTCTAACTTCCTCTTTATTTGTTAGAGATTAGTCATTAAGTACAGCTTACATGTAAGGAGAGGGGAATTAAGTTCCAATTCTGAGATCAAGAACTATCACGTACTAATTTGGAGGTATGTTTTTAAACTACCATAGTGGCACAGTGCAAAGAATGTGGACTTTTTAGTCTGGCAGACATTTGGTTTCAATTTTATCTTTTCTACTCATTAGCTGTGTCACCTTAGGCAAGTCACTTCCTCTCTCAGAACCTCTGTTTCCCCATGTGTAAACTGGGAATATTAATACCTGCCTGCTAAAGGCTTACACAAAAGCCATTCCCAACCTCCTCCTCCCTTGCTGGATCCCATGATAGAGGCTTAAATGTTTAATACTCATTCTTACCTTTCTTTGCAGCTAGGGATGGCCATGTACCCCAGTTCTGGTTCATAGAAGAGAACAGAAGTGTGCTGAAGTGAAAACTTCTGAAGGAAAGCTTGCACCTTTCTTAGGAAAAAGGGACAGATTTCAACAGACACCAGAATCTGATTGGCAGAGTTTAGGCCACATCCCAGTGCCCTGGTAGGAAACTAAGTAAAAGAATAACTAGCATTTCCAGCCTTCTACAGGGGAGACGATCTTTAACTTCTACCTGTACTCATTTGGTGAGTAGTATCACATCCTTCAAAAGAATTTTGGATACTGAATAGTTAAATATGTAACAAATGTTTATTACATGCTCCTAATAAATGATATGGTACATATCAACTGCCAAACAGCTGGTATGCCTAGCTAGCAGCTATATGCAGTTGGTATGAAAATTTTAGAGCAGTTGATTTTTCCTTTCATATAAGAAAGAAGAAGGACAAGAATTTCCTTTCTAAAACTTCCCCAAATCAAGGTGTCTGCAGTGTTGTGTTTTTTTTTTTTTTTTTTTGTTTTTTTGGTTGTTGTTGTTGTTGTTTTGCTATGAGATGAGGTCTCTCTGTGTTGCTCAGGCTGACTTCAAACTCCTGGCTTAAATGGATCCTCATGCATAGCTAGACCTGCATGTGCCACGTGCATTCCACCATGCCCAGCTCACCTGGGCACTGGGATGTGGAGCTTATAACAGTACCTATATCAAAGGGATTTTCATTTCTTAGGATCAAATAAATTAAATTGTATGTATGGTAAGAGTTCAAAACTATTGCTGATGATTATTCAGGAGCAACTGAAATATAGAAATTGGTAAGAATTATTTCCAGTGGAGGAAAAGGCTGTCTTTGAATAGTTAATCGAAAAGAACCTGTGGCTTCTACATGTTCAAGCATTATGTGTTATACCAGTGAGGCATCTAATTGGTTTGTCATTTGTGAAGTACTGGCAGATCATCAGGTTATACCCCACAGCTTATATGTATGTGGTAAGCCATTAGAGGCCTAGTGATGAAGTGAACTACATTAGAAAACCTGGTTTAGAGTCATCTTGGCTAGTGGTATAATAATGCTGCATAACAAATCACCTCAAAGTCAGTGGCTCATAATAATAGGCATCTATTTCTGATTTATATTTGTCTGGGTTAGCTGGGCTTGCCTGAGTTTAAGTCTGTGCCATAATTTTTTCCTGGGATCAGCTACTAGTTTCCTAAGACTTATTCTTCTCAGGGCAAAGAACAGGAGCACAAGAGCACAAACCCAACTGTGCAAGCACATTTCAAGCCATTGCTTGTATCCTGTCTGCTGACATCCTATTGGCCAAATCAAGTCACATGGTAAAGTCCAGTATCAAAGGGCAGGGAGATAACTTCACCCACTAGGAGGCCACTATAGCATGGGTGTAGATGTAAAACTACAAAGAAATGAAGAATTGAAATCAATGACTAAATCTACCACAGAGGGGTGACTGTGTTGGAGGTATGGGTTGCATGTCAGTGATTTTCTTTTTCTTTTTTTTTTTTTTTATTAAGTCATTTGTACATAGATCATAAATACATTTATGCCATTATGGGATTCAATGTGTTGATTATTTGTACAAATTGGAGTGCTTGCATCCTACTAATCAGCATAACCCTCATCTCATTTACCCAATTACAGCATTAAGACATTTGTGTTCTACACCTAATAGATCCAACTTGTACTTGCAATATGCTCTAGGGTGTGGTACCCCTACTAACCTTCCCTCTATCAACCCACTCCCCTCTCTTCCACTCTCCCTCCACTTCCTACTTAATCCTAGGCTATAGTTGTGTTTCATCTTTCTTTCTTTCTTTCTTTTTTTTTTTTTTAATTAAATCATAGCTGTGTACATTGATATGATCATGGGGCATCATATAGTAGCTTCATATACTGTTTGACACATTTTCATCATACTGGTCAACACAGCCCTCCTGGCATTCTCCCAGTTATTGTGCTAAGACATCTACATTCCACATCTACCAAGTTTCACATATACCCTTGTAAGATGCACCGCAGGTGTAATCCCACCAATCCCCCTCCTTCCACCCCCCACCCCCCTCCCTCCCAAAG
>CAUYPK010011608.1:0-16788 GCA_963574355.1 Loris lydekkerianus | reverse complement strand
TTTTCTACACATCCATCCCAACATATCTGGTTTTGAAATTTTGTTCTGTGGGCTACTCTTACTGGGATTAAGTGATATCTCTTGATTTGCATTTCTCTGATGATTAAAGATGATGAGCTTTTTTTCATGTGTCTGTAGATTGTTCATCTGTCTTCTTTAGAGAAGTTTCTCTTCAAGTCCTTTTGCCTACCATGAGATGAGATCATTTGTTCTTTTCTTGCTAATACGTTTGGGTTCTGGTGTGCATTCAAGTTATTAAACATTTATCAGAGGTATAACCTGCAAATATTTTCTCCCATTCTGAGGGCTGTCTGCTTGCTTCACGTACTATGTTCTTGTCTGTGCAGAAGCTTTTTAGTTTGATCAGGTCCCAGTAATGTATTTTTGATACTGCTTCAATTGCCTGAGGAGACCTTCTCTTAAAATATTCACCCAGGCCGATTCCTTCAAAAGTTTTTCCTGTAATTTCTTCAAGTATTTTTATAGTTTCAAGTCTTAAATTTAAATCTTTAATCCAGTGAGAGTCTATCTTAGATAATGGTGAAAGTTGTGGGCCCAGTTTCAGTCTTTTACATATCGCCAGGCAATTCAGCCAGCACCATTTGTTAAATAGGGATTCTTTTCCTTGCTTAACATTTTTAATTTTGTTTTGTCTTGTCAAAGATCAAATAATGGTAAGTAGCTAGATTTATCCCTTGTTTCTATATTCTGTTCCAGACATCAACTTCTCTGCTTTTGTGCCAGTACCATGCTGTTTTGATCACTATAAATTTATAGTACAGTCTGAGGTCTGGTAGCATGATTCCTCCTGCTTTGTTTTGATTTCTGAGTAATGTTTTGGCTAATTGAGACTTTTTCTGATTCCATATAAAATGGAATATTACTTTCTGAATATCTTTAAAACATGACAATAGAGCTTTGATAGGAATTGCATTAAAATTATATATTGCTTTGGGTAGTATAAACATATTAATGATGTTGCTTCTTCGCAGTCATGAGCATGGTATGTTTTTTCATTTGTTAACATCTTCAGCTATTTCTTTTCTTAAAGTTTTATAGTTCTTTTTATATAGATCTTTCATGTTCTTTGTTAGATAAACTCCCTTTAAATATTTCATCTTGTTTGACACTACTGTGAAAGCAATCAAGTTCTTGACTGTTTCTTCGGCTTGGCTATTGTTGGTATATGTAAAGGCTACAGATTTATGGGTGTTGATGTTGCAGCCTGAGACATTGCTGTATTACTTGATCACTTCTAAAAGTTTTGTAGTAGAATTCGTAGTGTTTTCCAGATATATGATCCTGTCATCTGTGAAGAGTGAAAGTTTGATCTCTTCTGACCCTATGTGGATACCCTTGATCGCCTTTTCTTCCCTAATTGCAATGGCTAAAACTTCCATTACAATAATGAAGAGCAATGGAGACAATGGGAAACCTTGCCTAGTTCCTGATCTAAGTGGAAATGATTTCAATTTAACGCCATTCAATATGATATTGGCTGTGGGTTTGCTGTTAATGGCCCCTATTAGTTTAAGAAATGTCCCTTCTATACCAATTTTCTTAAGTGTTCGAATCATAAAGGGATGCTGGATATTATCAAAAGCTTTTTCTGCATCAATTGAAAGAATCATATGGTCCTTATTTTTAAGTTTGTTTATGTGTTGAATTACATTTATAGATTTACATATATTGAACCAGCCTTGAGACCCTGGGATAAATTCCACTTGGTCATGGTGTATAATTTTTTTGATGTGTTGTTGGATTCTATTTGTTAGGATCTTATTGAGTATTTTAGCATCAATACTCATTAGTGATATTGGTCTATAATTTTCTTTCCTTGTTGGGTCTTTTTCTTGTTTGGGGATCAAGGTGATGTTTGCTTTGTAGAATGTGTTGGGAGTATTTTTTCTTTTTCTATATTTTGGAAGACCTTTATTAATATAGGTACTAGTTACTTTTTAATGGTTTGGTAGAATTCTGACATAAAGCCATCTGGTCCTGGGCTTTTCTTTTTAGGGAGATTTTGTATAGTTGATGCTATTTCAGAACTTGATATAGACCTGTTCAACATTTACACTTTATTCTGGCTAAATCTTGGTAGGTGGCGTAGTTCCAGGTATTAGTCGATTTGTTTTAGATTTTCATATTTCTGAGAGTAGAGTTTCTTGTAGTATTTGTTAAGGATTTTTTGAATTTCTGAGGGGTCTGTTGTTATTTCATTGTTACTATTTCTGATTAATGAAATTAGAGATTTTGCTCCCTTTTTTCTGGTTAGGGTGGACAAATGGTTATCTATTTTATTGATCTTTTCAAAAAATGAACTTTGGGATTTATTGCTCTATTGTATAATTCTTTTGTTTTCAATTTCATTTAATTTTGCTCTGATTTTGGTTATTTCTTTTCTTCTGCTGGGTTTGGGGTTGGAGTGTTTGTTCTTCCTTCTCCAGTTGCTTGAGATGTCCCATTAAGTTATTAACTTCCTCTCTTTGCGTTTTCTTGAGGAAGGCTTGCAGTGCTATAAATTTCCCTCTTAGGACTGCCTTTGCAGTATCCCAGAGGTTCTGGTAATTCGTGTCTTGATTGTTGTTTTGTTCCAAAAATTTGGTGTTTTCCTTCTTAATCTTGTCTATAACCCATGTATCCATCAGCATAAGGTTGTTTAGCTTTTATGTTTTTGCATGGGTATGCAGGTTCCTGTTGTTATTGAGTTCAACTTTTATTCCATGATGGTCTGAGAAGATGCAAGGAATAATTTCTATTTTTTTAAAATTTGCTGAGGTTAGATTTGTGACCTAGGATGTGGTCGATTTTGGAGTATGTTTCATGGGCTGATGAGAAGAAAGTGTATTGGGTTTTGTTGGGATGAAATGTTCTATAGATGTCTGTTAAGTCCAGATGTTGAATGGTTGAGTTTAAATCTACAATTTCTTTTCTTAGCTTCCTTTTGGAGGATCTATCCAGCACTGCTAAAGGGGTGTTAAAATCTCCAACTACTATGGAAGTGGAGGAAATCGAGTTGCTCATGTCTGTTAGAGTTTCTCTTATAAACTGAGGTGCATTCTGGTTAGGAGCATAAATATTAATAATTGAAATCTCATCATATTGAGTATTACCTTTAACAAATATGAAGTGTCTACCCTTATCCTTCCTTATTTTGGTTGGTTTAAAGCCTATTGCATCTCTGAATAGGATTGCAATGCCTGTTTTTTTCTGCTTTCCATTTTTCTGGAGTATAGATGATTATCCCTTCACCTTGAGTCTATATTTGTCTTTTAATGTAAGATGCGATTCTTGTATGCAGCAGATATGTGACTTGAGTTTTTGTGTCCAGTCATCCAACCTGTGCCTATTTAGAGGACAGTTTAAACTATTCACATTAATTGAGAATATTGATAAGCCTTTCGAGAATTCGGTGGGCATTTTTAATCCTTTTGTGACTGTGGAAGTTGGAATTTGATCTAATAATAAATTTTCTGGGTGAGTTTACTTTTGTGGTGGAGGATTACACTGGTCTTTATGGAGGATAGGTCTGAGAATATCCTAGAAAGCTGGTTTAGTTATGGCAAAGTTCTTCACATGTGAATGTCATTGAAGTATTTAATTTCTTTGTCATAAATGAAACTCAGTTTAGCTGGGTTATAGGATCCTGGGTTGAAAGTTATTTTGTTTTAGGAGATTAAAAGTCGACCATCGTCTTCTAGCATGAAAGGTTTCAGCAGATCTGCAGTTATTCTAATATTATTGCCCTTGTTGGTGATGGTTTTCTTTCATCTGGCTGCTTTCAGAATTTTCTCCTTCATATTAACTTTAGTGAAATTGATTATGATGTGACTGGGGGATGTCTTATTTGGGTTGAGTTGTGCTGGAGTTCTGAAACTGTCTGCTATCTGAATTTCAGAATCTCTTGGCATGTCTGGAAAGTTCTCCTTCATAATCTCTTGGAGAGGAGACTCTGTGCCTTGTGAAGCCACTTCGTCGCCTCGGGGATCCCTATAGATGAATATTGGTTTTGTTCGAAGTATCCCAGAGGTCTCTGAGATCTGTTTTTGCCCTCCATTTCTCTTTGAGAGTTTGGAGTGTTCAAAAGCTTTGTCTTCAGTGTCAGAAATCCTTTCTTCTGCTTGTTCCATTCTGTTACTGAGGGATTCTACTGTGTTTCTCAGATCTTTGAGGGCTGCAACTTCTTGTCTCAACGTGTCAAAATCTTTGGTCATTTGGTCTTTGAATTCGTTGAATTCTTGAGATATCTTTTGAGTTACTGCTTTGAGTTCTAATTTGATCTTATTTGCTATCCAGGTTCTGAATTCGATTTCTTACATCTCAGCTATTTGTTTATGCATGGGATCTTGTGCTGTGTCTGCCCCATTGATCCTTGGCGTAGTTGATCCACTCTGATTATTCATATTGCCAGAGTTTTTCTGTTGATTTTGCCTCATGAGTGTTTTTCACCATTGTCTCTGGCTGTCGTCAGAGTTGGGGAGGTATCTCTCCAAGAATAGACCCCAGCGGGATCACTCTATTGTAGCTGGATCTTTGTAGGGAGTGACCCTGTGTAGTTCCTCTGTGGCTGCCCCAGCTAGGGAGTTTGGTTGTGGAAGCAGCTCTGGAGTGTGACACACCCACATACAGCAACAGGGTGTCAGGTGGTGCACATGGTTCTGTGAATGCCTGGTGCCCAGTGACTGTGGCACAGAGAGCCCAAGGCTCTAGCATTCTCTGGCCAGGAGAAGGGCTCTGCGCAGAGGCAGGGAGGGCTTCGGAGGGCACGTGGCTACCAGAGTCCCTGGCCAGACGAGCAGGTCGGTGTAGAGGCTGGAAGGGTACAGGAGGGAGAATGCAGGGTTGTGCGCCTTCCACAGTTCCTGGTCAGGGCATGCAGAGGCCTGGCGGGCATGGGTCGGGGGTTGGGGGTCACAGCACAGCTCTTATGGAGTTTTGGGCGGTGCCAAGCCAAGGAGTTTGACGTTGCTATGAGCTGTGACTTCACAGCACTCTACCCAGGGAATAGCTCAAGGCACCAGTGTGCAAAAACCGGTCTCACCCTGCCCCTGAGGGTTAAGGGTGTAAGGCAGCTCAGTCCCTGCCTTTAGGCTGCTCAGTCACTAGGTTACTAGCCCCTGCCTGATTCTTGCTCTGCGACCCTGAGGGTGGAGCTTGCCGGGGCAGTTCTCTCCTAATGGCTCCCTGCGGCCCACAACCGAACACTATTAGCTCCGTCTGGCTCAGCCGCTCAGTTTGGGGCCCTAGATAGTGCCCAAAGTTCTCTACACTCCTGCTCAAGCTCTGCCCAAGGCAGTTTAACTGAGTGCCAAGTCCAAAAACACCAAAACAGTTCACAGGTAAGGCCTTTCCAGTTTGCAGTCTCACTGCTGCTTGTACTTACAGCTGCTGGCAGGATCAGGTCGATCGAACACACGCAACCACTTGCCAGTTTTCCACTGTTTTTGTCCTCCTCTTGGGGTACAAAAGTCCCTTGCTGACTCCCTGTATCCTCAAAGGGGTGATTATAGGCACATCCCACCGGCCAGAGATGCCTGGAGTCTTATCTCCCCAGACTCACCGTGCCCAGTTGCAGGGAAGCTGTTACTCAGCCGCCATCTTGCTCCTATCTGCACTCTCTTTAACAGTACACGAGTGTTCATTTACTTACAACACTGTCAGCACTTAATATTAACATGCTTTTTAATTTTTGCTGCTATAATGTATCAGAGATCATCATTTCTTTGAGATTTGTTTAAAAATAAAAGCAAAATATAACAAACACTAAATGTTAACAGCAATTTTTGCTGTGAACTGTGATTTCAGAAGATTACTTCTTTTTGTTATTCTGTATGGTCTGAATTTTTTGTTATCAATTATTATTATTATTATTATTCTTGAGACAGAGTCTCACTTGATCACCTGGGTTAGAATGCCTTGGTATCATTGTAGTTTAAACTCCTGGGCTCAAGTGATCCACCTTCCCCAGCCTCCCAATTAGCTGGAACTATAAGTGTGTGCCACCAGGCTGCCCTAATTTTTCAGATTTTTTTTTTTTTTTTTTTTATATGTAAGGGTCTTGCTCTTGCTCAGGCTGTCCTTAAACACCCGACTTTAAGTAAAGTTCCCCTCTTGGCATCCCACAGTGCTGGGATTACAGGTGTGAGCCACTGTGCTTCACCATGCACTTATTATTTTAATGGAAATAGTAAAGTCCTCAAGCCCAAATAACTATAAACCAAAAATCTAATATTCATTCTTAAGCCCTAACACTTGTCCAGATCATTACTGCTGCCCGTAGCTCTGGGCCTACAGAGATAATTTTGGGATGCCACAGCAGTGCCAGCAGCACACTGTGAGTGTGAATGTCAGGTCTTATTAGCTTCAGAGGTGGGCTGTTTCTGAACTACCCACTTGTTTTTATGTCTTAGCCTCTTACATGGCTAGAGCTTCACATAGGATATAGATGTTTGGGATTAAGTTTAAAGGCTGTGACCCGAGAATGGAACTCTTTTCTTTGTAAGCAAAAGTAGTAGTAAAAGGATGGATTCATCTGATTTCATGCTCATAAAAGGTCATTTCACTTCATTTTAGCCTTTTTTTTTTTCATATACATGTATTGCAGCTATTGGCTAGTCTTAAAAGATGCATTAAAGTAGGAGTAGGGAACCTTTCTATGTTGGAAGACTGGATTAATTCAACTGTACTCAAATAAGCCTGCATTTTAGAAACTTTAATTAGATATGCTTAAGAATATACATCAGTTTGTAAAAATCTAACTACTGTGTACTTAATTTCAAAAAGTGAAAGCATTTGTTGATTTTACAGTTAACAAACCTTGTCTGGGTGTGGTGGCTCACGCCTGTCATCCTAACACTCCGGGAGACTGAAGTGGGTGGATTGCCTGAGCTCACAGGTTTGAGACCAGCCTAAGCCAGAGTGAGACCTCGTCTCTAAAAACAACCGGGCCTTGTGGCAGGCTCCTGTAGTCCCAGCTACTTGGGAGGCTGAGACAAGAGAATCACTTGAGCCCAAGAGTCTGAGGTTGCTGTGAGCTGTGACTCTACAGTACTCTGCTGAGGGGGATAAAGTTAAATAAAAAACAAAAGTTAATTAAAATTTTAATGACTTTGTTCTTTCTACTTTTTGTTGGAAAACATTTAATAATTTGGTTGTAGCACGGAAGTCTATGGTTTCAGTTGATTCTCTTGATTGGTATCAGTCATTTGTAGGAGAATGGAGAATGCAGATTTTCAGCCATAAGCTAATTTGAGTGTGATATCATAATTTCCAGTGTTAGTGAACTTTTTATTGTATTCTCCAATTGATTCACATATATCATTCTGCTCATCAGTGACCTTTGCTAACTGGGCAAAATATTCACCTGGAATTTTGTTTTGAAGAAGTGTTTTGAAAAATGATAGCTTTTTTCTAAATGCTTGGATTTTTTGCCACGTATCATATATAGACTTAGTTTTGTCAAATTGTTCTGATTTGATATAGTACAGAGAAATGCTATCTTCCTATAAAAATCTTTCAGTGATTCACATTGCTGATTCTATTTTTCATAAAATTTAACTGTCCATTCTCACAAAGATAAAATTTTGGCTAACACCTGTCTCTGTAATAGCCAACACATTTTAGAATGATACGGTGATTCCACATTATATACCTCATTGTTCAACTTGTGCATGTTATGAAACTGAGGTTGCCATTTTGCTTTTGTGTGAATATAATTATTAATACTCAGAATTTGTAAAGTGTTCCTGAAATCTCTGTGCTTTAATACAGATTTTGCGGATGCAAGATACAATGAAAAGAAATGAGTGCATCTGGATCTTCTAATACAATAGAGCTTCTATAGTTGATCCCCTCCCTACATTCACCGCCTCCTTAAGTTGGCCTAATTTCCATAGACTGGACATGCATCACATGTACATATCAGTACAGTAGGCCTAGTTTCGTATGTTGACCACCTCTGTATGTTGACCAGTTTATTATAGTCTTTGGGTATTGAACTTACACAGGGTTCCACTGTACTTTTTTTTTTTTTTAATCTGTTTAATAAACCCTTTATGTTTTCCTGTTACAGAAGGTGCATCATCTATACACTAAATTTACTGCATTCAGTCCAACTTCAATGACATTTATCTTGAAAGTTATTTCAGATATGTATTCCTTGTGTTCTGTTCACAAGTATGCCCAAAGAGGCTCTTTGTAGCAAAGAAAATCTTCTGTTATAACCCAAATGAAATGAGTTAGTAGGGTTAGTTCATTTATCCCAAAGTGATTGAATAACATATATTTTTTAAAAGGATTGTATAAGTTGTTCTGATAAGCTGAAAGCTATTTCGTTCTACTGATGAGTGATGGTTCTCCTTGAAAGAGGCATATGTTTGCTCTTTGAAATGTTATCAGGGTCTAAGCATCCTGCAGGTTGGACAGTGCATTCTTTCACAATGTCTACAACACTGAATGGCTTCTCTTTCTCCCCAAATATATGAGCTACTTAAGTTGCATCAGTGGCATTGTTTCCAGGTCTTATTGCTGCTTGAAAGAATTGTCTTTTGCTTTTCTTTTTTTTTTTAATTTCTGCAATCCAATCTTTCATACCTCTCCCTCTAATTTGAAATATTTGTGAGGTCCTTGTAAGTGTTATAAGGCTGATGAGCACTGAAGTTCTTTAATGTTAATATTGCAGTGTTGTAAAGCAAGCAGATCGTCTTCTCTTTAGCAGAAATAAGATAATATCACAATTCCCAATCCTCATTAAAAAATTTGTTTTCTTCAGTATTTTCTTGGTCTTTGATGTGATGGGCTGTTAAGCAGACAGAATTAAAAAATACTGTTGATCTGTGCAACTATTCACAAATTCCACTTTAAACAGAAGCACAGTGCACCGTTGTCAAAAGCCAATAATAGACTGGTGTACTTGACCCCCATAAACACTTGCCAACCAATTGGGGGAAGTTAGAACTAAGTCATAAGCATAGCAGCCATTAGTTTACCTCATACGGCTTACTAATGTTCTAATTGTGTCAGTCATTCTGGGAGGATAATTTTGTTGAAACTAATTTTATTCTTTGTTTTTTTCTTTTTGTTTTTTGAGACAGAGTCTCAAGCTGCCACTGTGAGTAGAGTGCTATGGCTTCATAGCTCATAGCAACCTCCAACTCAGGCTCAAGCAATCCTCTTGTCTTAGTTTTTCTATTTTTAGTAGAGATGGGGTCTTGCTTTTGCTCATAAGGCTAGTCTTGAACTCGTGAGCCCAAGTAATCCACCTCAGCCTCCAGAGTGCTAGGATTACAGGAGTGAACCACTGCACCTGGCCTGGTATTTTAAATATGTTTATTTTAACCATAAAAATTTAGGTTCGGTGCCTATAACTCAGTGGTTAGGGTGCTGGCCACATGCACCAGAGCTGGTGGGTTTGAACCCGTCCCAGGCCTGCTAAACAACGATGACGACTGCAACAACAACAACAGCAAAAATAGCTGGGCGTTGTGGTGGGTGCCTGTAGTCCCAGCTACTCGGGAGGATGAGGCAAGAGAATCACTTAAGCCCAAGAGTTTGAGGTTGCTGTGAATTGTGATGCCATGGCACTCTATTGAGGGCAACACAGTGAAACTCTGTCTTAAAAAAGAAAAAAAAAAAAAATTAAAAGACAAAAAAATGTATTAATAAAAATAAAAGGATTTGTTCTATAAAATTGGGTTTATTGAAAAGGTCACACTTAAGGAGCTAGAATGCCTCATATGGCCTTAAGGCCATGGGCTACCCACCCCTGAACTAAACCTCTATCTGTGATAATGTAAAATAATAATTAGCACTGAGAATCCAGGGAAAACATCTTCTGGGAACAATTTTTCCTTTCTGTGTTTTTTATTTTTTAGACATTTTGATTCTAAGCAAATTATGATATATATTTATATCTTGTTAAAAATATTAACCAATTCTAAAAAAAGAAAAGAAAAATTTTCATTACCTGGAGAAAGTACTTTTTAAATTATGTCTGTTTACATAATTTTCTGGGCCCATTACTAATTGCCACTTAGATTGCTTCTGACTTTCTTGCTATTACAACCAGTGTTATAAGGAAAATCTCTATAATGACATATTTTTCCACTTACTCAAATACCTTTTAGGGTAGATTGAGCAAAGTGGGATTTCTGGGTCAAAGGTAAGGTGCATTTTTATATTTTGGTACATATAACCACACTCTTCTGTAAAAGATTTGAACAATTATACTTTTTTTCTTTTCTTTTCTTTTTTTGTTTTTGGTTTATTATAATCTAATCCTCTCCAGAACACCATCTTTTATATCACTGACATAGCAGGCTAATATTGATTCCTACCATGTTAAGGTCAAAGCCAGATCATTCATGAGCGTTGTTTTGGAGGCTCAGGTTAAATAACTTGCCCAAGGTGACAGAGTCAGTAAATGGCTAAGCCAAGATATGAATCCAGGTATCATAGATTTCATCTTGAGCAAAACGGTGAGGCAGGAGTATGAACATTTCTAAAGGGTGGACTAATCTCAGTTTGTAGAGTGCTTTGGGTCCCAGATGCGAAGAATGGGTTTTGTCCTTTAAGCGACAAGCAGACCCATGAAGATTTCTGAGCAGGGGCTGATGTGCTGAAAGCTATGGTCCAGATTCTAGAGATCGTACTTCCTTTTAGCTCTTGACATGGATTTAGAAAGGTTTTGAGGCAGACATTCTAAATGAGTGAATGATTGGGAGGGCATCAAAGAAAGAAGGATGCATTATTACTTTAATTTCCTTCCTTTTCTAGGAAGTCTGAGAGTAATAGCTAGTCACTGCACTCGAAAGGTGAAGTCTAGATGATTATTTTTTAAAGAGCAAAAAAATGCTGTCATGGCTGCTGAGCCTAAAATTAGACCTTCAAGATGTATGTTGGTTAGCAGGTGTGGGTGTGTGACAAGAAACCAGATGCTGTTCTGTCCCTGTGCATGGCCTGTCAGCTCCAAACAGAGAGGGGCTCGAAGTGTGTTTCCTGTAGAACTCACTCAACCTTGCTCTCTTTACGTAGACCTGATTCTGGCTTCCCACTGACATCTCTGCAGATGTGGCACCTTCTGGTGCAAGAGCTATACTGATGTTTCCCCATCTGTATTGTCACACATCTGGATACTTCTATTAATAATATGCTTTCTTCCTTTACCAACTCCATGCAGCATTTTCTTCTTGTAGTTTTTATGCAATGGAGTTTCTATCCTTTTCTGAAGATAGAGGGATGTGCCATTTCTCACTCAGCTGACTCTTGCAGAGCCCATGTTGGCACCCATGCCTCAGAGAAGTCTTCCTCTATTTACTCCATCCCTCCTCCTGTATCCGTGTAAATAGCAGAAGCCTTGACTCAGACAATACCAGCCATCCCTTATGTATGTTTGCTATGTAGCAGGCACTGCTCTCTCTCTCTCTGTATAAATTCATTTAAACTTTATAATACCCTATGAAGTTGGAACTGTTATCCCTGTTTTTATAAACTGGGGCTGAGAGAAGTCAGCTTGTACCAGGTAAGGTGACCAGGGAGTGGCTGTGCCAGATTCACACATGGGCAGTTTGGCTTCAGAATCTAGGCTGTTGACAACTATGTTGTCCTTCCTTTCACTCAGGAACTGTATTATCTCATAACCAAGTGGGTTGTATTTTCATGGCTGTTATTATTTTGGCTTTACTTTTCCTTGTGTATCCATATATACATATATGTATATAAATAAAGTTTGGGTTCCTCGTCACTGCCAGCAGCAACTAGGATGAACCTGTTCTGGTGCCCAACTTTGGTGAGGTAAACAGCTATGAGAAGGGAGGGAACCTGTCTCCCAACCATGGGGGAAAAAGTCCTTCCCCAGAGACTGATTGCGTCAAATTAGACCACTAGCTCCCACCAGTCAGCATGATCAGAGGAATGATTTGGGCTAATTGGCCCTGACCTTGGGGATCTGTCCCTGGAGCTGGGGTGAGTGCAGCTCCCCGTGACACATGGCTGCATGGAGAAGGGGTTGGTACCTGACTAAATGTAACTGGAGTATCGTGGAAGGGGATACTGCACAATTTTTTTTGTCTTCATGTTTTCTTTTCACTGCATTGCCCATTGTCTTTTGCTTTGGAAGTAACAGAAACTCACTACTGCAGGTGATTACAGGGGTATTTCTATACCAGTGATTGGGCCTCCCAAGAGGTAGGAGCCAGGGAGACCTGAGGCAACCTCAGGCTCTGTCTCCTAGCTCAGTTGTTCAGCCGTTTACAGATGTGCTTTGTTTACACAGCTGGCCTGCTCCCCCAGGCATGCACAGGTCTATCCTGTCTCCTCAGGAACTGAGCAGTCTTTTGGGTTAGAATCCTACTTCTGAAATGGTAGTTATAAGCTCTTGCACAATTCACTTCATTAAGCCTCAATTTCCTCATCTGTATGGTGGAGATGATATTCCTCTCTCAGGGGTTGTTGTGAGAATTAAATGAAAATGCTCATAGAGAGAGTACGGAATAGTGCCGGCCACAGTGGCCGGTTAACATTAGCATTTCGTATTATTACTTTTATTGTTGTTATTATCATCATCTTAAAAATTTCCACGTCTTTCGATTCTAATTCTCAGCTTGTATTTGTTTGAAGGTAAAAGCCGTGCTAGTAATTCTTTACCATTACACTGCAGGAACAAGTTGATGTTGGGGTTTTACATTCCCGCAGTACGTGTCTCTGGGGGTATAAGCCCCTCGACTACAGAGTCATGAAACTAGGAACTTTATATTTTGGTTCCTAGAGTGGGATTTAAGCTCTAGAGAGAATAATATTCAGGGTTCAAAGCAAGCCTTTGATGACGTGGACTGAATACTTCCATTTTCTGGTTCTCTTCTGGGTTCGCACAGGGACCATGGCTGTTGTAGAGTCAGGAGGTCACACAGGCACTCTGATGACCTCCCCGCGTGTTTAGAATCAGAGATGCTATGCTAGTGCTCTGCTTTGCCTTAGGACTCTCAGGCCAGATCAGAACATTAAAAGGTAAATCTTAATCTGAAATTAAAAAAAATTAAAGTCATCTCTATGGGAATGTGCTTGATTATACAGAACAGGACACAGGCATTCACTTTGGAAAATGTAGAATGGAATATATTGTTTCGGATTTTTCAGAAGGAGGGAAAAAGGTCATGGTTTCTGCCCTCTGAAACTTTATATTCTGAGATAGGCTTATTAATTTCTTACTCTTGAGTTTTCATAAGTCCTTTAAAATGTATTTATTTGTTGATTTTGGTTCCTTTCTTATTGATTCTCCTTTTCCTTATAATAGATTTTTATTATACTATGCAAGAATGTAATTGACATGCATTTGCTTTGGTTTTAACAAAATAGACATTGAGTTTTCATAAGTACTATAATGTAATTCTAAAAGATAATTATCATGTAGAAGTATTTTCTTGGGCTTTGCTTTTTCCTCATAACTATACTTTTTGTGATATCCTGAAGATTTCTTTCTTTTTTTGTGTGTGTGTGTGTGTTGAGTAACAAGATTATTTTTCCATGCTCAGTGCAGCCATGTCATCACCATCCCATGTCTAAGAGCTTCCACTCACCCTCTCATGTTTACAGACCTTGTTTCTAAGATTAAAAATGCTCAGCGTGGCAGCTCAGCCTATAATCCTAGCCCTCTGGGAGGCCAAGGTGGATGGATTGCTTGAGTTCAAGAGTTCCAGACCAGCCTGAGCAAGATTAAGACCCCCTCTCCACTATTCAGCCATAAGAAAAGATAGAGACTTTACATCCTTCATGTTTACCTGGATGGAGTTAAAGCATTCTTTTTAGTAAAGTATTACAAGAATGGAAAAAAAAAATCCAGTGTACTCAATACTAATATGAGACCGATATATAAAGAACAACACGCACACACAAGTATAGTTTAGCAAGGGGGAGGGAGAAGGGGGGAAGGAAGGTATTTGGCGGGATCTTACCTATTGTGCACAATGTGAGGGTATGCTGGGTGAAGAGCTCAACTACAACTTGAATTTTACCTTAGAAGTGAAAACAATGTAACCTAAAAATTTGTACCCTCATATTAATTTGAAATTAAAAAAAGAAAGAAAAACTAGCCAGGCATCATGGTGGGCTCCTGTAGTCCCAACTACTGGGGAGGCTGAGGCAAGAGGATTGCTTGAGCCCAGCACTTGGAGGTTGCTCTGAGCTATGATGCCCTGGTGCTCTAGCCTGGGGTACTCTAGCCAGGGGCGATAGAGTGAAACTCTGTCTCAAGAAAAAAAAAATGCTCAGTTTAGCAAGGTATATGTTAAGGATGTTGACTATATTCCTAAGATATGTTGATTAAACATTTATAAAATATCAAAGAAATTCCTCCTGGATCACAGTAAAAAACAAAAGCCAAAATCAAACTTTACACAGAGATTCAATTAATGGGATGAGCAGCTGTTCATAAAATTTATTAGTTCAATACATTTTCTTTATTATTGAAGTTACTCATATGAATATTCTTTATTCTGATTAATAGGTATGTAACTTGGAATTTTTTATTTTGGAATTTCTGGATGAAAACATTTCAAGTCTTGAGTATTCACGTGGTAAATCACAAATAGTTTAATTTGTATGTGTCAAGGGCTAATTTTGGGGCATTTTTGTCTATTTTTTTCCCCTGCTCTGGAATATTTTTATTTTATTCTAGGATCAAATTTGACAGTTTGGTGATTTTGTGTATTTTTAAAGCTGGTACTGGCCTTTTTGATTGACCTCTAGACTTGATGTTACCAAAGTCTTGAAATATTCTGGCTTTGTTGACTTACTTAAGAGTTATTTCTAAGCTCAACCCTGGTGCTAAAGGGCCTGAGGGTGCTGTTATTTAACAGCCTGAGTAAATTCCACTGCATTTGTCCCAACACGTGACTCTCTGTGCTTATATTGACCTTGATTTCCAGGGTACCAGTGGGTGATCAAACAATTAGCAGAAAGCACCGCCAGTTATGAAGAGCAAAGTAGCAAGGCCCTTTATGTACCAATATGACATCTGGGCTGGAGCTTTATTTTTGGCTTACTAAGACTGTCCTTTCGGTGTTTATGTTCATATAATCAGGTCTTCTCTGTTTCTCATCCTGGTCTCATTGTCTGGTGGTGGCTGTGCACTGAGGTCACAGTTTCCCCTCTGTGTCCCCAGTATATAGCACAGTGCTCGGCTCACAGAGGGTGTTCTGTGGTCATTTGTCCAGTGAGGAATGAAAGAAAATCTGCTCAAATGGATGCAGATAGCACTTCTGGGCTGAAATTTAAATGAGGGGAGGGAAGGGAGCAGACAAGAAACTGGTCGGAGGGGTAAGCGCGGACTGAGAAGGTCTGATAGGACTTGGTAGGAAACACCACCTGGAGGGAATCTTGAGCCTGTAGGATGGAGACATCTCTTCTTGTTTCTGCTTGGTCACTTGTGTGCTCTTGGACTCCGGGAAATGGGATAAATGTGGCCTGAGCTTCCTCTTAGAGCTCAGTTCCTCATGTTGTGGTGACCCCTAACCATAAAACTACTTTCTACTAGTTGCTACATGAGAAACTGTATTAAAGGGTCACGGCATTAGGAAGGTTGAGAACCACTGTCCTAGAGTGATGTGAAGCCTTAATAAGATGACAAATGGGACTGCTTAGACTTGGAGAGTATAAAGCACTGAATAAATGTAAGGTGTTAGAAATAATGGTGAATAAACGTCATCTTCAAAGTGCTGTGGCTGTTGAAAGGTACTAAATTTGAAAAGTGGAGTAAGCTGTTTTACTGAGAAGGGAGGTGATAATTGAGTTAGACACAGTGATGTTTAGCCAGGAGAGCAATCTATGGTATTTATAAGTGAGACCTTTTGAAATACTGTCATGTGCTGCATTACAACATTTCAGTGAACAGCAGAGCACATAATAATGGTGAAGCTGAAGAATCCCTATTGCTTAGTGACCTGATGGCCATCATAACGTCATAGCACAATGCATTACTCATGTGTTTATGGTGATGTTAGTATCAACAAATCTGCACTGCCAGCCTTATAAAAGGATAGCAGGTGCCATTATGTATATAGTACGTAATACTTGATAATTATGATAAATGACTCTGTTACTAGTTTGTGTATTTACTATACTATACTTTTTATCATTATTTTAAAGCATACTCTTACTCACAAATAAAGTTAACCATAAATTAGCCTCAGGCAGATCTGTCAAGAAGTATTCCAGAAGAAGGCGTCATTATCATAGGAGAGAACAGCACCATGTGTGTTATTTCCCCTGAAGACCATCCAGTGGAACAACCGATGGAAGACAGTGATATCAATGTGTATTTGTGTCTTAGTTTTAGGCAGAACATTAAAAAATTAAAAAACATTTTAAGTATAGAAAAAAGCTCCATATAGAATTAAGGGTATGAAGAAAGAAAATATTTTTGTACAGCTGTACAATGTATTTGTGTTTTAAGCTAAGTGCTATTACAAAAGTCAAAAAGTTGAAAAATTAAAAAATTTATAAAGAAAAAAGTTATAGTAAGCTAACGTTAATTGATTATTGAAGAAATACAGAAAACATTTTTAAAAACATTTAGTATAGCCTAAGTGTACAGTGTTTATAAAGTCTGCAGTAGTGTCAGTGCTGTCTGAGGCCTTCACCGTCACTCACGTACAGACTCCGCAAACTCCATTCATGGTGAGTGCTCTGTAAAGCCTGCAAACTCCATTCATGGTGAGTGCTCTGTAAAGCCTGCAAACTCCATTCATGGTGAGTGCTCTGTAAAGCCTGCAAACTCCATTCATGGTGAGTGCTCTG
>CAUYPK010011602.1:0-15773 GCA_963574355.1 Loris lydekkerianus | reverse complement strand
AATTGGGCTGCAATAAACATTCTGGTACAGATGTCTTTGTTATATTGTGACTTTTGGTCTTCTGGGTATAAACCTAGTAAAGGAATTATAGGATTGAATGGCAGGTCTATTTTTAGGTCTTTAAGTATTCTCCAAACATCCTTCCAGAAGGAACGTATTAGTGGGCATTCCCACCAGCAGTGTAGAAGTGTGCCCTTTCCTCCACGTCCACGCCAACATTTCTGGTTTTGGGATTTTGTTATGTGGGCTACTCTTCTTTTACTTTGTTTCTTTGGATGTTACATTTTGTGCTAGAGATTCTTCTTAGATGTCTTCTTAGATTAACCATTCGTATTTAAGAAGAAGAGATGAAGGGGCTGATTAAGAATGTTCCATCTGGGTGTGTAGCTTGTTTAACATGAGCTTTTCTATTGGATGATGTGGCTGCATGATTTGTTAAAGAACCTCTTGATATTAAGATTGTGAGCATTTTACACTTAAATGTACTAAGTGTAGAATATAAATGTCTTAACACAATAACTAAGAACATGCGGTGAAGGCTATGTTAACCAGTTTTATGAAAATATTTCAAATTGTATATAAAACCAGCACATTATACCCCATAATTGCATTAATGTACATAGCTATGATTTAATTTAAAAAAATTGGGAGATCTTTCTTTTCAACCTGATCACATTTTCCACATACAGCTCTTTCATCCTCCCATCTAGAGGAAATGACTGCCTGTCTTCATCTTTGAAGCCGAGAGGGGAGAGTTGTTCAATACCACTAGGAGGGTGAAAAAGCAAATCACAATTATTTATGACTTAAAACAACAAAGTTCTATTGAATGCCATCCACATTTGACGGACCCAAGCTAAGAGTGTCTTAATCTCTGTGTTTTCATATTTGCCGAAGCAGATGAAGAGGGGACTTGGTAAAATATACTCCCCAAACACTGCAAGGACGCTGACTACGTGTTACTGGTTGAAGTGAGTCTT
Organism: Loris lydekkerianus; assembly: GCA_963574355.1. Lineage (NCBI taxonomy): Eukaryota > Metazoa > Chordata > Mammalia > Primates > Lorisidae > Loris > Loris lydekkerianus. The sequence continues at coordinate 14,793 of CAUYPK010011602.1, read as the reverse complement.
ATGTCCTCTCTTTACTTCAGACATAACAGGAAGAACAATCTTAAAAGTATGCCTAGGAAGAGAAGGCCTAAATACTGAGCACTAATTACTCCTTATCTCGGTGCTGATAGTTCTGTTTCTCAGCATTCTGAAGTGCAGCCTGGTGTGTTCTCCAGTTTTCTCCTGCTGGCTCAGAAATTTTCTTTTTAAATCTGCTAAGCCTGTTATCACTTGTTCATTTTGATGTTGCTATTGCCTTTTCTCCTGTACTTTAAGTTACTTGGGATTATGTATTTAAAAATCGTTTTCATTTTAGTGGAGCTTCAGATAGAAATAAAATTGGGTACATGTATTATTGTTATGTTTATCAGAAAGACTTACAATTTTCTGCAGACTGAACTTTGCAGTGTAATTGGAAATATGTTTACCGAATATGAGAAGGTACATTATAAAAATATTATATTACACATCTTGTTGATGTGACTAATATTTTGATCTTCTCAATTCTTTTTCCTTATGTTAGATTTTAAAAGGTGCTTCTGGGTGAAAGCATAGCAACAAAGTCAGTTGTTGAGTCTTGAAGAACCAGTTTGTTCAATTTCCCAGAGATTTATTGCTTACTTAGGTGACAAATCCTTTTGCAGGTGGGAAACCTTCAAATGCTTTGCTTTTTTTTTTTTTTTTTTTTTGCTTCTGAGTCTGTAAGTTGCCCAGCATGTTTGACCTAGGTTGGGCTTCCTCTTGCATCATTGGGTAGTTGTGGAAAGGCCAGGCAGCTGTGCTCCCGGGGGTGAGGAGGCTGCTGGCTGGGTGCCTCAGCTTCACTCCCTGTGGCCTGTTATTTACTAGTAGTAGGCTTTTCTGGCCTGGGTCTTCTGGTGGTGACAGGCTCCAAGAGAAAATGCAAAAGCTTTTAAGTCTCAGGCTTAGATTTTTGCTGCATTTGTTGGCCAGTGTAAGTCACAGAGCAGCCCAGATTCAAGGATGGGCAGACAGACTCTCCTGCTTCACCAGGGGCCTCCCAGTTTCCCATGGCAGAGGTTATGGGTACAGGGAAGAGTGAGAACCAGGGCTGTTTTTGCAGACTGAGTCTTTCCGAGTTGCCAATGGATCGTTAAAAATAATTTTTGATGAGAAAACATGGAAAATGTGAATATAGCTCAGGAGTTTAATGAAGTGAGTGAACTCGCCTTTTGTTCCCTTACACATTTCCTCAGTGCATCTAAGCAAACAATTTTCAATGAATGCCAAAACCTGTCATTCAGAAACAGCCCATTTAGATTAAGATGTGTTTCCCGATACAATTTTAACATTTCATATGCAATAATTACTTATAAAATTGGAAATATTTATTATTTTAATGTATAAAACTCATTTCAGAAGAAATACTTTTAAACACTTAGTGCTTCACATGTATATTGCACTAAAAAGAAAAGATGAGAATGATGAAACATTAAAAATAAACTATCAAAGGTAAGACTATATCCCATTAAACTAAAATTATGTTTGGAGGCAGTGGAAATAATAAAAGTTTAAGAAAGTTAAAAAAAAAAAGTATGAAGTTTATAATGGTTAAAAGAAAGCTTGTTGGTGTATTTTTAGGTTAGATGTTGGTGGATAGCAAATCACTTTTCCACTGGCTGTAATTAAAGAGCAATATAACCATTTTATTTTAAAATCGCATTACTTACAATATCATACTAAATATATCCTTTAGGATTATTATACATAGTATGAAAGGTTTTAGATGTCAATGGAAATATAGGGGAGATTATATATATATATGTATATATGTAAATATATATGTAATTACATATATATGTATTTATGTATATATGTGTATAAATATAAATATGTATGTAATTACATGTACAGGGTCACCATAAAGTTCATATGCAATTTGAACATGCACATGAACTCTATGGACACCTTGTATATGCGTGTATGAATTACAAGCATGTTAGGGAAACAAGAAAAATTGAATATTGTTTTAAGGTGATTGTTTTGCTCACAGGACTCCATTACCTCTGACCTCTGTTTGGTCTTCATTTGGTGATTTCTAGAACTCTCCACTCAGATATAACTCTTAAGAATAAAAGGAATTGTTTTCTTTTTCTGAATACATAAGTGAATACCCTGATTTGATTAATACATCAAAACATCAGATATACCCTATAAAATATATACAACTATTATATACCCTTAACAATTAAATAATTAAAAAAAATAAAAACCATGACAAACTTTGTTTCTCAGTCATTGAATTCCCACCCCCTTTGTTCCCCAGGACACATCCCCAGTGCGTATCCCTGAGACCCCTTGACTTTGTTGTACTGTGAGTGCAAAATACATTGAATTTTGAAAATTTACTACAAAATAAAGACTGTAAATATAACGTAGCTTATTAGTTTTATTTTGATATTTTTGATAGGTTAGGCTTAACAATATGAAGTATCAAAATTAACTTCACGCACTTCTTTTTAATTTTTTTATGTGGTGACTGATGTATCTAAAATTACACATATAGTTTGCATCATCATTTCTATTGGACTGTACAAGAGTAGCTCAAAAATCAGGAGACTTAGGGAGAAATGGAGCTTCCCTCTCCTAGGTACCCAAGGGTTGTATTTTCAGGTGCAATTTTCTCTTGCCAAGAAGTGAAGAAGCATGTCATGTCTTTTTTTAGGTGCTACCATCCTCCGTACCTTGTAGGGTTTAACAGGATCAAGCTATAAGATCAAATGATTACTCAAGAGATGCTCGAAAAAAACAATGAAAAAAAAATAAGTAATTTATTCATATCACAGGTGCCTATTTTGCAATTTTTAGAGGAAGTTTACTGAAGATGGCCAGAAAAGGAGGTTCTGAAAAAAATTGGGTATCCGAAGGTAGTATGTTCTCAGGGGGTATTTAGTGTGAAAGTGGCTTATCTGCCTTTTCTCCCTTTCTCTCTCTCTCTCTCTCTCTCTCTCTCTCTCTCTCTCTCCCTTTTTGTTAATCCAGAACGCTGTGATGACTGGGGTCTAGATACTATGAGGCAAATCCAGGTGTTTGAAGATGAGCCAGCTCGCATCAAGTGCCCGCTCTTTGAACACTTCTTGAAATATAACTACAGCACAGCCCACTCAGCTGGCCTCACTCTGATCTGGTATTGGACCAGGCAGGACCGGGACCTGGAGGAGCCCATCAACTTCCGCCTGCCCGAGAACCGCATTAGTAAGGAGAAGGATGTGCTGTGGTTCCGGCCCACCCTCCTCAACGACACGGGCAACTACACCTGCATGTTAAGGTAGCCCAACTCTGGCTGGTAACTTTCTCTTTTCCCTTCAGTTCCTCAGTTCCTGAGCTTTTATCCAGAGATGCATGTGCTTAGAAAGCCGGGGAGGGCAGAAAGCACTTAGAGTTTTGTGAGTTAGTTCTCTGTGGCTTGCTGAAGTGGGTTAAAGGAGGTATGCAGAGAAAATGTGCCCTCTAAGAACATTCTCCATCGGTAGTTCCTTTTTCAGACCCTGAGAAATGCTGAAATTGTCTAAAGATGGAGCCTTGTTTATTTACCCCTTTTCCAAGACATTGGAACCTGCCTACCTTTATGCCTTGCTAGAGGCATCCATTTCATCTAATGAACATTGTGAGGAGTAGAGCACTTTCCTAGCTATTATTTTTGGCATCTTTCAAAGTGCTTGGCACAGAATACAGACTCAAGGTGCCTTTACAGAAGAAATAATCCTTGGGAGACATCTCATATATATAGGACAATGCTTTTTAAATGATTCTACCAACATTCCCCTAAGAAACAAGAGAACACCATATCTCTGGGACTATACCAATATAATGCAAAGCAGCCTTTGCAAAAATTTTTTGCAAATCTACCTTTTTTCCTTGAAAGTTCATGTAGTTTTCCTATTTTACTGCACAATTTACCTATTTTTCTTTTACTAGAGATTATTGCTGTTTTTGCTCAGAACAAAAGAAAAGAAAAGAAAAACCTTTCAAAAACAGTTCTCTCCAAAGAATAACTATTTTAAGATTTAATTCTTTAGTTACCTTTTACCTCCAGTCCCTTTTTCAGCTACCAGGATTTACTTTGTTTTCTAAACTCCTGCTTGAATTATTTCTTTCTTTTAACATAATTTGATACTATTTAATATGTACAATTACAAAATACTATAGACTTAGTGGCTTAAAAAATAGAAATTTGTTTTCTCACAGCTTTGGAAACCAGAAGTTCAAGATGAAGGAGTTAGCAGGATTGGTTGCATTCCTGGTGCCTCACTTCTTGGCTTTTACACAGACATTTTCTCTTTGACTTCACATGGTCTTCCCTGTATGTTTTTTTTTTTTTTTTTTTTTTTTTTGTGTGTGTGTGTGTGTGTGTGTCTTGCTCTGTGTCTGTGTCCTAATCTCATCTTTTTATGAGGACATAAGTCATATTGGATTAGGGCCTACCCTTCTGACATCACTAACTATGTCTCTAAATGACCTATTTTCAAATACACTGGTAGTCACTGTCTAGAGTACTATAAGTTAGAACTTCGACATAAGAATGGCAGAGGGGCACGGTTCAGCCCTTTCATAACAATAAGTAACCCCAGATCTTTTTTCTCTCATAGATATTAACTGTTCCCTCTTGGAAAACTATGACTATGTTTGATATAGATAAGCTATATTATGATTATGTAATAAAGGACCTTTTTCTATCACAGAAACGCCTTTGGATCACTGTACCCTTGGGAGATCCCCGTAGCCTCTGAAGGCCCTTATGAGTCTTTCACCTGATTCTTTAATTTCACTGGAGTGGACTCTAGACTGATATGTGACTTCCAAGGAGTCTGGAATATCCTCACGTGCCTACTATTTATTATCTAATACAACATAGTAGAAGTTAAAACAGGTTACAATCAAAAGAGCCCTAAGGGCAAAAAGAAAATAGGACACCATTTCAACTCTGCCAACGCTTAGCCAGTGACCTTAGACAAGTCACATCCACATCCGAGAGCTTTGGTACCTATGTTCATACAAGAGAGCTGAGCTAGGCTACAAACCTGTACTACATGTGACTGTACTACTGTACTGAATACCGTAAGGCAGCTGTAACACGATGGTGTTTGCATATCTAAACATAGAAAATATACAGGGTAATGCACTATAAAAGATAAAAGATGCTACGCCTGAATAGGACACTTATCACAACTGGAACTTGCAGGCCTGGAAGGTGGTCTGGACGGGTGGGTGAGTGAGTGGTGAGTGACTGTACACTTTTATACTAGGACAACGCAGTAGGTATGTTTATACCAACATCACCACAAACACCCGAGTGATAGTCTCACTATGATGTTACAGTGGCTACGACATTACTGGATGATGGGAATTTCTCAGCTTCCTTATAATACTATGGGATACCATCATATATGTGATCCATTGTCAGTGGAAAAACATCATAATGTGGCACATAACTATTTCTACAGGGTGGCCATAAAGTTCGTGTGCAATTAAAATTAAAATGTTAAAATTAAGATTGCTCCTGAACTTTATGGCCACCCATATAAGCTCCCATACACACACATACATGTTTAGGATCATATCTATAATTAGTATTTTAGTACATTAATAGTAGTTAATTGTGCCTATCTTTTATTCTATGATGTTGATTGCTGTAAGAAATGCCTCCATCACCCATTTAATTCTTACATGAATTTACACATACAAAAGATGTCTCAATATGCAGTATGACTTCGGTTAATTCACTTTAACCTAGCTGTCGTTTTAAATCAAATGCCAAGATGACTAACCATCCCTTGTTTATTTCTCTTTTCAGGAACACCACATACTGCAGCAAAGTTGCCTTTCCTCTGGAAGTTGTTCAGAAAGGCAACTGTTTCAATTCCCCCATGAAACTGCCAGTGCACAGGCTGTATATAGAGCATGGAATTCAGAACATCACTTGTCCAAATGTAGATGGGTATTTTCCTTCCAATGTGAAACCTACCATCACTTGGTATATGGTAAGCAAATTGAGGGCAGTTTCTTCTTTCTAATGTTATAAATAATGATAATATTTATTTACTGAGTTGAAGGTTTAACCAAGATGTTTCTCTAAAGATTTTCTGATTTCTTCCTTAATAAGTTTATACAATTATTTCGCTACTTCTCGGATTATACCATTTAAAGGAAATGATAAGTGAAATGATCCGTGTGATGTGCCTCAGCCCCCCATTTCTGAAATAACTAGACCACCAGAACCACCTTATTTCTGTAAATTTCCTGTGAAACATTTTGAGAAACTTTGCTCACTTACTGCTTGGTGGAGTCAGAAGCTGTTAGTTCAAGTGAATTTCAACTCTTGATTGGTCAGTATTGTATTTCATTATTTATGTGAGTTCTCCTGTTTGCCCTCATTTGTGGGCACTGTCCATCTGTGGCCTCTCCCACATCTCAGGGATTTGGAAAGAGTTTAATCAAAAAAATGGAAGTGTTGGAAGAAGGCAGAGCCACAGCCTAGCTTTTGAATTGCTTCATTCTCCAGCATAAGCCAAAAGAGGAAAAAAACCTATGGACAGAATTCACAACAAAACTCAGTAATAAGTTGTCTATTAAGAACCACTTCAATAAAAACTGTGAGCCAAACCAAACAGCCTTAAGACCCAGATGGAGTCAGTGTTTGGAGGGAAGGGAACAGATGGGAGTAATGTGGCCTGGCAGACTTGAGAACAGAACCCCGGAAGAACCAACAGGTACCCAGGGGAAAGCAGGGTGAACCACTCTGAGAACAGCAGCTGAAATCAGGAGGGGTTTTGCTCTCTTAAGAAGGCAGTGCAAGAAACCTCTACCCTGTTTCCCCGAAAATAAGACATCCTCTGAAAATAAGACCTACTTACAGGGAAGATAAGACGTCCCCTGAAAATAAGACCTAGTTTTGCTCCTTTGGGAGCAAAACTTAATATAAGACACTGTCTTATTTTCAGGGAAACAGGGTAGTAAGAAGTTTAGAAGGGGCTGGAGCAGTTCAAGGGTCTCATAGCTCTGAAAAGTAACCGGCCACAATGAGGAGAATCTGCTGAGAGTGGGATAAAAAATGAACTGGATCAGAGGAAGATACAGGGAGGACAGAGAAGGGCTGTCTAGAAGTGGAGCAGGGGACAGAGTCAGCGCATCTCAAGACCAAGCCACCAGAGTCGTCAAGACACATCTCTGCAAGGTTAGAAGACCCTGCCACATTTTTAAGTTCAGAAAAAAAACTATTTCAAAAAGGAGTTAAAAAAGAAATTTTTTTTTTTTTTTTTTTTTTTTTTTGAGACAAAGTCTTACTTGGTCACCCTTGGTAAAGTGCTGTGGCGTCATAGGTCACAACAACCTCAAACTCTCGGGTTCACGTGATCCTCTTGTGTCAGCCTCCTGAGTAACTGGGATTGCAGGCACCCACCACAATTCCCGCTATTTTTAGAGATGGGATCCCGCTCTTGCTCAGGCTGGTCTCATACTCCTGAGCTCAAGAAATCCACCTGCCTCTGCCTCCCAGACTGCTAGGATTACCGGGATGAGTTAAAAGATATTTAAACATGAAACAAGTTGTGAAAGAATAACATAAATAAGAACTAGAAAAGTTTAGAAATTACATATAGTATGTAACTCGGTAAAAACTTAGAAGAAAATAGTTTCAGAAAAGAAGCTAAACTAAGAGGAACATAACGGAAAGAAAACCATACTAGGTTTTTAAAATCAAAATTAAATGATGAGTAGAAGAAGAAACTTTGCGTGGCTATATGAGTATCAGGAAAAGTAGATTTTAAGACAGTGAGGATTATCAGAAGTAAAGAGGTAATTTCATAATAAAAGAAACACTTCCTCAGAAAAACATATAAATAAGAAAAGGACATACACCTAATAACAGTGATTCAAAATACATGAAGCGAAACTTGGCAGAGTTCAAGGGAGAAATAGACAATTCCACAGTCACGGCTGAAAATTTTAAATTCCAGCTGTGTTTAAAAGATGCTAATGAAACAACTTAGGGGCCAAGAAGAGAGTCTTCCATGGCTAATGGTGAACAATTGGAACCTGAATAGAAATAGCATTATAATTGAAATAATTTTAATCCTGTGAAATAAGTTTCAATTCTCATGTTCATAATGATATTTCAAAAAATTTAATTAGTTACATGTAGGTGGTGATAGGAAATCAATTCATTATCTTGAAAATTGGTCAAGGGAAATAATCAAGTATTCATTCTGGAATTTGTAAAAGAAATGTAATGTTGGGTAATGAAGTGGTACAGAGAAGTGTGCTTCTATCAAACTATTCCTAGTAATAACTGAAAGATAAATGACCCAATTAAAATATCATCACATTGCAACCCTCAATGGCTTAATAAGTCCAAGTATTAAAGCATCACAGACTGCTAACATGTCATGACAAGAAACCCCCAACGTGTTTCTTTTGATGAAAGAACACATTACTACCTATAATATTCCCAAATGGATTAAATCTGAGTTAGAGTAAGCCTTTGGATATTACGGCCATTTTGCATGAGATACAGAATATTATTGAACTTCACCATGAATGTGTACTCAGCAAAATCCAGATTTCATGAAACTCTATACGCCAGATATGCAGGATTCTTCAACAGATAAATTGTAAGAAAAGGCAAAGGAAATACCCCATGGAGTGGAAATGTTTAGATTAAAAGAAACATAAAAGACATTTAAAATGTGTAGAAGCCTGAACATGCGTATATAGGTTATAAAATTATACATGAAAAAAATAAGTGATTTTTCCATAACAGTATAGACAATGACTGCTTTGGGGAGTATTAAAATAGGTGGGATTGGCATGGGGCGTGCAGAGAGCCTTTCAAGGGTGGCTGGGAAGGATCCCAGACTTGAGTGATAATTCCAGAGCTGTTTGCTTTGTAATAACTCATAAACGCATATGTATGTTTTGAGGGTTTTTTTAACAATAAAATGAATAAACATTATTCATGGGAGAAAGAGAGAAAAGGGAGAGACAGGGAAAAGGAGAGATCATTTAAGAAATTTAACAACCAATTGGATTTTAGTCAGATCCTGGTTCATTCAGAAAGCTATAAAGCAGTTTAAGGGCTGAGCACAGTGGCTCACACCTGTAATCCTTGCATTCTAGGAGGCCCACAAGGGAAGATCGCTTGATGTCAGGAGTTGGAGCAAAGGCAAGACCCAGTAAAACTAGAATAAATTAGCAGGGGATAGTATTGTATGCCTATAGTCCCAGCTCCTCTGGAGGCTGAGGCAGGAGGATCTCTCGAGCTCAGGAGTTGGAGGTTGCATGCGGCTATGGGGACGCTGCTGCACTCTAGCCAAGGTGACAGGGTGAGCTCCATGTAGTTCCAAAGGAGCTCACAATTTAATACAGATAAGTTCATAAATAAGAATTTGTATTCTTATTTATGAACTTAAGATTTTATGATTTTTATGAAATCACAAAATTCTAGGTTCCACAAGTGTGACAACACTTGGTTTCTAGAAGAGGAAGAGATTCGCATACGTGTCCCGTATGAGACTGCCAGTTTCTTGAGGGTGAAGTTCTGTTACATCCACCTCTGTATGTCCAGTCATTCCTACATCTCTGGTTTGTCTGCAGGTGAAGCATGGTGCATTTCACCAAGGTATGAAATAGCCAAGGAGGAGCAGATTTGGGGAGTAAAATAGCAGATTTAGGTAGTGTCATGTTAAGTGGCAGAGATGGCCGTGAGGCATGTGGATGGCAAGTGGCCGGACAGTGAGTGACTAGCCGGCAGCGGATGCATGTTTGGGGGTCTACAGTAGCGGTTCTCAACCTGTGGGTCGCGACCCCTTTTTAATAATGAAAATTCATTGCGGCATTAGGAAGGTTGAGAACCGCTGGTCTAGAGCTTGCAGAAAAAGAAAAAAGCTGGAGACAGAATTGGATTCCTCTGTGTGATCGCAGCAGCTCTTAACAAGATTAAGTGAGAAAAGAAGTTGACGAAGGTTAACTATGGGGAGACTGTTCATGGGATGAATGGAGGAATATACCCGGGAAGGAGACTGAGAAAAAGTCGTAGCTATAAAACCATTCCCATTGCTGAGACCCAACCAGGTGCAGGTGGCTAAAAAAGGGCATCCTTTGGCCAGGCACGGTGGCTCACACCTGTAATCTTAGTACTCTGGGAGGCCAAGGCAGGAGGATTGCTTTTGCTCATGAGTTTGAGACCAGTTTGAGCAAATGCTAGACCCGTCTCTACTAAAAATAGAAAAACTGAGGCAAGAGAATTATTTGAGCCCAAGAGTAGGAGGTTGCTGTGTGCTATGACGCTACAGCACTCTATCCGAGGTGACAGCTTGAGACTCTGTCTCAAAAAATAAAAAGCATCCTTTTTATGTCCTGGTTGCCTGATGTCTGGTAGAGTGCTATTGCTTCTTTTTTCTCTGCCTTTGGTTGGATAGTCATCTGACACTTGATCATAAGAGAGTTTCCTCCCATTCTATGTGGCAGGGCTAGCATTTTCTGTTTTCTGCTTCCTATAGTCATCCTCCAGCATTACCCAGCCTCCTTGGCCCCTCTGGACCAGTTCCCTTTTAGTTGTTATCATCTGAGCCCCCTACCTTGACATTGGAAAACTGGTCTCTTATAGCCGATACCAGTAAGTCTATAAATAGATAAAAATCCTAATATCTGAAAGATAAAAGCTGCTGAGTTGAAAAAGGAAGAGGAAAGGAACACTTGTTACATTGTACTGGTCACAGGGCAGCTGCTGGGCACTCTGTGTTACCATGTGTAACATTTGTCACAACTACACAGGAGGATACTAACTTTTAATGGATGAGGACATAGAGACTTCCACAGGGAAACAATAACACTTAAAATTTGTTGAACACAGATATTGCTCCAAATGCTTTGTTTCATTCAATTCTTTCAACATCCTTATGAAGTGGGCTGTTTCATTTCCTTCACTTTATAGTTGAGGTAGAGAGTGCTGGAGAGATATTCCCAAGGCCACAGGTCTAGAAGCTAAGATCAACCCATGCAGTCTGTGTCAAGAGCTCATACTTTTGTGTTGGTTTGTACAATTTACACGAAACAGTCCATGTGCTAATGGGGGAGTCCAGAACTTCAGGCCAGTTCCTTTTGGTTCTAAAGCCTGTTTTCTTCAGAAATGATGTGGCTCAGAGGGTGGGGTCCAATCTTTACCTTTGGACCGTAGGACACATTGTCTTTGAACACACACTGGGTTGTGGGCAGGACTGTAGGACTCAGGGAGAGCCCTAGGAAATCAGCGGGGTCTCAAACTGAGAGTAAAGGAAAACAGAAAACCAAATGTTTCTGTTTCTGAACTGCAGAGGAAACAGGTCAGCATCGGATTTTCCTCCCTACATTCCATCTCTTTCTCCTTCCTTCCCTTTTCTGTACGACAGGGTTCCCTGAAGATAGGACCCAGAATTCAAATTCTCTAATTTCAACAATCCTGTGAGTTAAATTGACGTTCAGTAAATGTGTGTTGAATAAGCAGGATTTCATAACTAGTCTGAAAAGCAAACCATAGTTTGTAAGTGATTTACTGAATATGAAATAGCCAGCTTATAAAAGAACTTGTGGATACTGCCTGTTCATTCAGGAGGGACCTCCAAATATATACAAATAAAGAAACAAGTAATGTGATCCTTCTGTTGTTGTTTCATTACTATTTTATGACTATTAAACTCTTAGATTACTTTTAAGAGACCTGAGCTTTAAATTACGTCAAGCCATTCAATTTCATATCACTGCTTTATGTCTCTTCCTTATGGATGCATACTTAGAATTTTATTTTTTTAGAGACACTTATAAAAGCATAAACAATTTTCCCTTCTCACTGAGACTAGAGGAACCACTTTATTAGTTTTTTTTGATATAACACTAATTGCAGCTGCTGAAATTCTCTCAACTGCTGCTTACCAGAATGCAAATCTGAGAAAAGCTGTTTGTTCTTGACCCATTGCAATCATTAAAATTGGTGTATTACCTCCACTTTTAATTTTTAGTCTAACATTAATCAGAATTGGTCAAATACTGTTTATAAATATCATTCAGAAAATCTCTGATTTTTTTGACAAAGTGTCATCAAGAAAGAACATTACAAAAAAAAGTACCAGGCTTGGCCTTCTCGTTGGCCATAGCACGTATTGTTGGGAAGTCATTTGGGGGTATGTGTAGAAGGCTTTAATTTTTAAATGCTTGCTTCCATTCGACCTGACAACTTGGTTAGGATGGTTCTTACTCTCTTTCCTTTTCCTCCCCTCACTATGTAGTGGTTTTTAACCCTCAGTGTGAAGGGAATGGGTATATTTTCTTTCAGAGCTATACGCACATAATTCCGTATGTTGCATAGACATGCAACATTTTCATATACTTTCAGAACATCTGAAGACCCAAGATTCATGTTTTAAACTGAAAGCCAAATTCAAATAATTGTGAAGCCTGTGGCCATATCATACCATTCTAATCACCCACTTTGTACTTCGATAGCACTTAATTCATATCTCATCTTCGTTACTATAGTGCCTGTATTCTGCCATACGTAGGGCCCCCACTCCCATCACTGTCTCTCCCTTTCCCCTTCCCTCCTCTTTCTGTTCTTCAAGCACACACCTAAAACTGAGCCTTAGGGGTTGATTAAATAATTGAATGAATTAGATTACACTATAAAATTCCAGAAAATAAGTGTCACTTCTGTTTTTTACAGGCTCCTTCTTTTGTGGCCAGCTCCTAACACAGTGCCTGGAACACAGGAGGGACTTTATAAATATTTGTTGGGTAAACATTGGTTGACTTAGTTCTTGTCATTGGAAGTGACTGGCTTATTGAACTCTTTTGAGCCTTTTGACAAAGTATAATTTATTTTATACCAACATAATCTTGGATTCAGTAGATTTGCCCAACTTGGAGACCTTGTATCTCAAATAAATTCTTTCTATCCTTCCTCCTCCTTTCCATATCATCCTACAACCCACCACCCCATGTGTTACATTCCAAATACTCATACACTCCATGAGTTCTCAACTCCATGTTCGGTGTCTTGTTTTCTTTCATTCATATTTTTGATCATGCAGCACAAACATATTGAGTGTTACCACCCACCAGGTATTGGCTCGCACAGGTTAATCTTCTGAGGGAGGAGCTCTGCATGGAAGCACACTATTGTCATGAAGTAATTTCAGTACTAACAGGCTGGGGGAAAAAATCCTATTGGAATGCATGGGAAGTGTTTCTTTTCTGGGTGTTTTTTAGCTATTAATATTCTACGTATCCTCTAGGATCCAGCCCAAATCTTCCTTCTCCATTCAGTTTTTCTAAATGTCTTCTGTTTGGTCTCTTCCATACTTCCCGCCTCTATATGCCTTTTATTATATTTGTTGCATCCTCCACTAGACTGAATGCCTGTAAGTGAAGAACTGTGTTGTTTGTTTGTTTGTTTGTTTTTCCATTTTTGTGCCTTCCCAAAGTTCTTTATACGTTGTAGGTTTCTTGAAAGGAAACACTTGTTCTTACTTGCCATGACATTCCCCCACCCACACCCCTACCCTCCCCACATGATTCATTTCAGCTGCGGGATCTCAAAGTCATTTCTCGTGCTGTTCTTCACCTATATGTTGTGGTCAGTTGCCATAGCAACCGTTGCATGATTGAAAAATCGCTTTTCTACTTAACTTCTCTCTTTTGAATTTGAATGAGGAACTGATGGGTAAACTAGAAGGATTGTTTGTCTTCTAATTAGACCAATGTTTGTTTCCTTGTGAAATTCACTTATTTTTAACTCATTTCTTATATTTGAAAACATGTTTTCTGTTCTTTGATATCCAAGTTATTGTTCATACCTGTTTTCTTCGGGATTCCAAACAAATGATTTTGAAATCATTCTAACTGTTGCAGAATTTATTTTTAGGAATATTTTATTATTTTTTAAAATATCTCAGGTACATGTGCTGAACAGGCTAGAGATGGAGCTGCGTATAAGAAAAAGAGAGCAGTGGGCGGCGCCTGTGGCTCAAAGAAGTAGGGCTCTGGCCCCATATGCTGGAGGTGGTGGGTTCAAACCTGGCCCCAATCAAAAACTGCGGGGGGAAAAAAAAAAAAAGAAAGAAAGAAAGAAAAAGAGAGCAATAATCAGATGCTACAGAAGTGAATGGACATTTATGTTCAACAAAGCTCTAAAATTACCCACACCATATGTATTAGAGTATAAAATATTGCCTTTATTTCTTTCCCTAAAATATTTTAGGCCTAATAGCTTTGAAACAACTATGAAAAGTTCATCTCAGCACATTTGTAAGAAGTGTTGTTGACAAGTTCAGTAATACTAATTTACTTCCAGTTCTAAAAGTATGACTTTCCAGTTCCCAGTGATTACGGTCTGAATTAAATGATAGAGCCGTATCAGGCTTTTAATGCCTGGGCTGGCCCCAGGCACAACATAGATACAGGCCCACTGTACAGGATGAGGACAGAGTGTTAGTCGAAATTAAAAACAAGGGCTTCAAACAAGTAGGCCTCGGTTCACATTCTAACTTTGACACTGTCTAACACTATGACATTAACAGTTACTTAGCTTTTCTTTTCTTTTTTTTTTTTTTTGAGACAGAGTCTCACTTTGTTGCCCTTGGTAGAGTGCCGTGGCGTCATAGCTTGCAGCAACATGAGATTCTTGGGCTCAAGTGATTCTCTTGCCTCAGCCTTCCCAGTAGCTGGGATTACAGGTGCTCACCACAATGCCCAGCTTCTGCTCTTTCTAATATAGACAAAAGCCTAAGAATGACTCAGTAATTCCACTTTCTGGACATAGATGAA
>CAUYPK010011600.1:0-15433 GCA_963574355.1 Loris lydekkerianus | reverse complement strand
CCTCCCTCCCCTTTCCTCCCTCTCTCCCCCTCCCGCCTCCTTTCCCCTCCTGACTGCCTGGTTCATGAACAGAACCGGTGTCCTATATTCACTTGGGAAAGAAATGTGGTGCTTGTTGCATCCCCACTGGCCTGCCATGCACGGTGCCTGGGTGAGGGCACCCCTCTGAGAAGCTCTCTGAGAGCAGGCCCTGGTTTGTCCCCCACGGGTTCCCCAGCACTGCCACCAGCGCCTGGAACCTCATCAGCATGCAATGAATTATTAGGAGCAAGCAGCGTCTGCTGGTTATACCTCAGTGCTGGAATGATTTGTTCAATGAAAGACAAAACAAGAAATTCCCAATCAGCATGTTCTGCTGGGCCTCAACCTCAAAGACAGGAGCTGGCATTTCTTTACAGGAAGACTAGTGATGTTCCTGGGTGACAGTCCCTCTCCCACCTGCCCTGGCTGGCCTCACTTTTACCTGACCACTTGATCCCAGTGTCCCGAAGGGCAGGCAGGTCCCAGGGGTCATCCACCTCTGTGGGCTCCTCTCTCAGTGCAACTGTGGAGTAGGATGGCAGAAATTCAATCTTGGTGACAGAGGCCTTGGTGTCATCTGCCACAAAAACCACAATGCAGCAGACCTGAGACTCTCCATACGTGACACTGTACTCGAACCAGGCAAACTTACTTTTGTGGGTGCCCTTGACTTTGTCACTGGTGGGGGGTTGCTGACTCGAGGCCTCTTCCATGTACTCGCTGGGATTGGGCTGGGCATTTTCCAGCTCAGGCCGAGAAGCCATGTTCTGTGGAGGGGAAAGCAGCTTTAGGGCAGGCATGGGAAGGAGGTGTACCCGGCTGTCCAAAGACAGAGAACATTCGGTCACAAAGCTGCAACTCAGGGAGTGAAAGGAAGGACAGGGTGTCATGCCGATGCCTCCTGGTGTGGGATCTCACTCGCCATGTCTCACTCCTCTGTGGTGCCCTCTCAGCCTCTCCCCAGGCTGTCACTAAAGCCAACCACTGAGACGAGCCCACAGCGAACCTTTCTACAACCTCATTCAGGCACGGAACGTGTAAGCACCTCCTCATGTGAGCTCAGGTACATCTTACCTGCTTTTCCCACCACTAGGGTCACGTGTAAATGTATATACAATCCATAGGAACTGGTTTATAATCCAGCAGTGCTACTTAGGAGAGGGTGTGTATACACAAGGCCCTCACGCCTCTGAACGTAAATGATCAGTCTATAAAATGGCAAAAAACCTTTGTTCCCTGCAGGGTTATGAGATTGAAAGTAATATGACATTAATGGTGAATAAAGGTCTGGAAAGTATTCAACAAATGGTGCTGGGTAAACTGGCTGTCAACCTGTAGAAGATTGAAACTGGACCCACACCTTTCACCATTAACTAAGATAGACTCTCACTGGATAAAAGATTTAAACTTAAGACATGAAACTATAAAAATACTTGAAGAAAGTGCAGGGAAAACTCTTGAAGGAATTGGCGTGGGTAAATATTTTATGAGGAGGACTCCCCAGGCAATTGAAGCAGTATCAAAAATACACTACTGGGACCTGATCGAACTAAAAAGCTTCTGCACAGCCAAGAACATAGTGAGTAAAGCAAGCAGATAGCCCTCCGAATGAGAGAAAATATTTGCAGGTTATACCTCTGATAAAGGTCTAATAACCAGAATCCACAGAGAACTCAAATTTATTAGCAAGAAAAGAACACTTGACCCCATTTCAGGGTGGGCAAGGGACTTAAACAGAAACTTTTCTAAAGAAGACAGGTGCACAATCTACAAACACATGAAAAAAAGCTCATCATCCTTAATCATCAGAGAAATACAAATCAAAACTACTTTGAGATATCACCTAACCTCAGTAAAAGTAGCCCACATAACAAAATCCCCAAACCAGAAATGTTGGCATGGATGTGGAGGAAAGGGCACACTTCTACACTGGTGGTCGGAATGCCCACTAATACGTTCCTTCTGGAAGGATGTTTGGAGAATACTTAGAGACCTGAAAATAGACCTGCCATTCGATCCTATAATTCCTTTACTAGGTTTATAATCAGAAGACCAAAAGTCACAATATAACAAAGACATCTGTACCAGAATGTTTATTGCAGCCCAATTCGTAATTGTTAAGTCATGGAAGAAGCCCAAGTGCCCATCGACCCACGAATGGACTAGCAGATTGTGGTATATGTATACCATGGAATACTATTCAGCCTTAAAGAAAGATGGAGACTTACCTCTTTCATGCTTACATGGATGGAGCTGGAACATATTCTTCTTAGCAAAGTATCTCAGGAATGGAAGAAAAAGTATCCAATGTACTCAGCCCTACTATGAAGCTAAATTATAGCTTTCACATGAAGGCTATAACCCAACTACAGCACAAGAATATGGGGAAAGGGCCAAGGAAGGGGAAGGGAGGGGGGCGGTTCTGGTGGAGGGAGGGTAATGGGTGGGGCCATATCTATGGTGCATCTTAGAATGGGTACAGGCGATTGCACTAATGTACACAGCTATGATTTAACAACAACAACAAAAAAAAGTCCTCAAACAACCAGTGCTGGTGTGGATGCGTAGAGAAAGGAACATTTACAGACTGTTGGTATGACTGAAAACTAGTGCAACTTCTATGGAAAGTTGTATGGAGATACCTCAAAGAACTTAAAGTAGACATGCCATTCATTCCAGCAATCCCATTGCTGGGTGTATACCCAAAGGAAAAATCATTTATAAAAAGGACACTTGTACTCAAAAGTTTATAGCAGCACCCAAGTAGCTGGGACTACAGGCGCCCTCCACAACACCCAGCAATTTTTTTGCTGCAGTTGTAATTGTTGGTTAGCTATCCTGGGCCAGGTTCGAACCTGCCAGCCTTGGTATAAATGGCCAGCACTGTAACCACTGTGTTATGGGCACCCAGCCAATAAAATCTATTTTTTTTTTAGATTTATAAATAGTATATGCATACCATGGAGTACTACTTAACCATTAAAAAAATGGTGATCTAGTATCTTTTGTGACAACCTCAATGGAACGAGAACTATTCTTCTAAGTAAAATATCACCAGAATGGAGAAACAAACACAGGTACTTTATACCAAACTGGAACTAATGCATCAATACTTCAGTGCACATATGGAAGTAAATCTGTATGAAAATCAAGCTGGGAGGAGGTAAGGGGAGGGGATGAATAAATTCACATAATTGGGGTACAGTGCACACTACTGGGTGCAGGGCACACTTACATCTTTAACTGAATCTGTACAAAAGCAAAGTATGTAAATAAAACATGCCCCCCCCTAATATTCTGAAATTTTTTAAAAAGTAGGAAAAGAACCGTGCCTTCCTTTGAAGTAATTTGGTTGCATACAAACTTATAGATAGATGGCTATCTATTGTTTAAAGAATTGCTTTAAAAAAATTAGAAGACTTAGGGCATATTCAGATCCTTCAAATAGGTTCAAGTATATTTTTGCAGTACTTCTTCCCACAACATAGCAGGCACTGCATGCGTGCGTGCGCACACACACACACTGTCCATCCAGGAGGATTTCAGTTGTCATCTAGGCAGAATCTATAATTTAAAAAGAAAACAAAAGTCTGGGTGAGGTGCTTAATGCCTATAGTCCCAGGCATTACTTGGAAGGATGAGGCAGGAGGATCCCTTAAGCCCAGGAGTCAGAGGTTGCTGTGAGCTGTGATTGTGCCAGTGCAGAATGAAACTCTATCTCTAAATAAATAAATAAACAAATAAATGAATGTGAGAAGAGACGAGGGAAAAAAGAGAAATACAGAAAGGAAAGAAGGAAAAGCAAACACAAAGAAGAAGAATGAGCAAGAAGAGAGAAAGGGAAAGAGTAGCAAGAAACAAAGTCAACATTTTTTCTCTTCTGCTGCCCAGGCTAGAGTGCCATGGCATCAACCTGTTGATAAAACAGGAGGAAAAGGCAATTAAAGTTTTTTGTATCTCTATTGAATTGAAACCTCTTCATTAAAATGGCCCAGGAGCATATTCTTCTTAGTAAAGTATCTCAAGAATGGCAGAAAAAGTATCCAATGTACTCAGCCCTACTATGAAGCTAATTTATGGCTTTCATAGGAAACCTATAACCTAGTTATAACCTAAGAATTTGGGGAAGGGGGAGAGGGAGCGGAGGGAGGGGGGATGATGGGCAGAGGGAGGGTGATTGGTGGGATTACATCTATGGTGCACCTTACAAGGGTACATGTGAAACTTAGTAAATGTAGACTATAAATGTCTTAACACAATAACTAAGAAAATGCCAGGAAGGCTATGTTAACCAGTGTGATGAAAATATTTCAGATGGTCTATAAAACCAGTGTATAGTGCCCCATGATCGCATTAATGTACACAGCTACGGTTTAATAATAATAATAATAATAATAAAAGAAAATGGCCCAGGGTGAAAGAGAATTACACATTATTTGTTTTTTTAAATTCGATTACTTCAATTGCCCAACATAGACGGTGATCATTTTTGAACAGGAGAAGTAGTCTTTGCTTTCTTCTTTCTAGACACAACCAAAAAGCGTGATGTGTCACACGATATGACCGTCAGAATTTAGTGTGTGCCATCAGTGCCATGCTCTTTTAGAACATCACTGGTATTAGATTCCAAATATAGTTTAATCTCTTTGGTCCAATTGGAAGTATAGATAAGATTTATGGGCTGAGCACAGTGGCCCACACCAGTAATCCTACCCCTCTAGGATGCCAAGGAGGGGGATGTTGTTTGAGCTCAGAAGGTTAAGACCAGCCTGACCAAGAGTAAGATCCTGTCACTACTAAAAATAGAAAAATTAGCTGAGGCAGGAGAACTGCTTGAGTATAGTAGTTTAGCTAGGATGACACCAGGGCACTCTAGCCTGGACAATGGAGTGAGACTCTTATCTAAAAAAAGAAAAAAGAAAGAAAAAATTATGACTAAAAATCATTCACAAAGTAGCGTATACAGAAGGACAAAATCCCAGGCACTCAATTCCGAGACTCTGTGCAGCTAAATCTTAAGGAATACTCTTCATACCAGGAAAGAATGATGAGCTATTCTTGGCCTAAAATCCTTTTTTCTTCTTCTTCTTCAGCTTAAACCCTTTGAAACAAAATGGAACTTCCACCTTTTCTATGTCATTTACATCCTCCAAAACAAAATATATTTGCTCCCTTTGTGAGTCTCACAATGCTATTTAGAGGCATCATGGTAATATGATCTCTTAGGGCAGAAATTAATTCATTCAGGGTCTCTTCCCTGGGCGCCTCTAGAGCAAGACCTATGTCTTGTTTATCTTTCTTAAAAAATGATTTGTTGTGCTTAGACACTCAATGTATTTCCTCAAAACTAATGTGGTAAAAACAAATAAACAAAAAAAAACCTGACTGTAGAAGTTTAGGGCATGCAAAGGGAAATATACCAAGAGATTTTTTAGGAATTATCAGAAAAATTAAGATTCTAAAGCAAGAAAAAGATATAAAATAGGAGAAAGGAAGCAAGAGTGTATTTGGGGAGAAAAGGGTGGGAGTGTGAGTCAATGGGGTAGAAATGGGGAGGATGAATGTGGGAAACATAGAAAGAGGAGTGTGAGCAGCTGAGAGATAGAGACGGGAAGGCTGTAACTTGAAACTGTGGGAATTAAGTCAAGTGGAAAGGTTGGCTGATGTCCATGAAGACGGAAAGAAGAATTAATGGGAAAACACGGATGTCTACCCCAAAATGGTTCATTTGAAATGCAGCAGTCAGTAGCAAAGCACTAAGCAAGAAGCTGCTGGAAATGAGGAGACAAGATGAATAAATATAAAATCTCGAAATGTCTAACCCTGTCACTAGGACTCTACAAAGTGATCAAAGGAATTTATTTTGAGATTATTTTATTTGGTCCTCATTTCAACTATGTAAATAAAACTTGCAACTAGTAAGAAAAAGATGGAAAACCTAAGGGTAAAATGAACAAAACATTTCAACCAACAGTTCACATAAAATACATAGAACTCGTTCATAAATATAGGGAAAGTACTCATATATATTAGTCATTGATAAAATGAAAATTAAAATTAAGGTGTGATATCTCTACTTCCTCAGCAGAATTGCTAACATGAAAAGACAGAAATACCACATGCTGCTGAGGATCTACAGCGGATGCAAGTTTTATACAATGCTGGCATGAGATGGAAATTGGTATAACCTCTTAGGAAAGCTGTTTGGAAAGTTGTCCTCTAACGCTGAATATATGCCTGCCTTGTGACCTAGGTATTCATATCCTAGGGGTATATCTGACAGAAATGCATACACACATTTACAAAAGTTTCTATACTAAAATGTTCCTAGTTTTAGTGAAATGCTAATTTTAATTAATAAATAGGAACTAATTAACTTTGTATGCAAAAACAGTTAAGCAACCCCTAAGCATAATATTAACATGAAGCCACACACAAAAAAGTAAAATACAATGTAATTTCATTTTAATTAAGTTAATTAAAATTAATAAAATTAGTGTCTGGATGCAGTCTCCCCCTTGCAATTACAGTCTTTGGGAGGCCAAGTCAGGAGGATTGCTTAAGGCCAGGAGTTGGAGATCCACCTGGGCTACATAGTGATAACTGTCCCTACAAAAAAATGTTTAACTTAGCCAGGCATGATTGTACACACCTGGAATCTTTGCTACTCTAGAGGCTGAGTCATGAGAATTGCTTGAGCACAGGATTTCAAGGCTGCATTCAGCTATGATCCCACCACAGCCCTTCAGCCTGGGTACCAGAACAAGACCCTGCCTGGAAAAAATTAAAATAAAATAATTTGTGTCTTATTAACTTAAATGTTATGATAAAATTTAGTATTTTAAATGTTATGATAAAATTTAGTAGTTTATTTTAATAAAGTTCAGAGGTAGGCAACATCTTTGGTTGTAGAAATTCCTAAGTGTCATCCTTAGGAAGGGACATAGTAACTGGACGTGGCATTAAGTGGCAGTTTCTGAGATACTGGAAACATCCTCTTTCTTGATTTAGATTATAGTTACACATGTGTTCAGTTTCAGAAAATTCATTGTGTGATTATGTCTAAGACATACACGTATGCAAGGTTTTGTAGATATACTTTCATACAGCTGACTAAAAAAGATACTACTAACTCTACTTAACTATGTTAAATTCTCTAGCTATGGAAAGATTAAATATCCTAAAAAAAGGACTTTGTCAGGCAGTTTTCAACATTATTTCTTATTCTGCTTCTGACAACATGATGTGATGATAGAATAAATGTGTGCTTAAAATAGAAAAACTAAATCATAATTTAAAAAAAGTCAAATATTGCCACAGACTGATGACGGATATTGGGTTTTGATAAAATATCAAAGAAGCTGGAATGAGAATTATTACTACAGTCTCATGGTTTTCAAGTAATATTCCAAAATGAATGAATCAATTAAGATGTACAAAGATGTAATTTGATTAAACCGTATAATATCCTATATAATTTGACATTTTAAAATGTGAAATATTTTTATCTCAACAAATCTCTGTTAAAAACAAAGAAGGAAAGAAAATACTGTAATTAAAGTGGTATTTCCCATAATGCCATTATTTACAAACTGATGATTACTCTTTTTGGAGGTGGTAATACTCTTGATGTGTATCAGTTGGTTCTCAGTGATGTTTTTTAATACCAGCAGTGTGTTTTCATGGTAGGAAAACAAAGAAATATGTATCAAGAATATGTCATTAAGAAATAACTTATAAAAAAAAGACTGATTCTCACAAAGCTATGCAGTGGGAGGCAGTATTTGATCAAATGAAGGAAAAATATATTGAGTGTTTATTATGTCTTTGAATTAATTCTTGGCTTCTTTTATTTTTTTTCTTTGAATACTTAAAATAATCCACTGAGGTTGATAACATTGTCCTATTTTGCAGAAATTCAATTAATTGCCCAATTTTGGAAAGATAGTAAATAATTGGGATTGAAGTCCAGGTCTGAATTTTGCAGAGAGGATGATCAGTGTGGACCAGGGAAACCAAGGATGTTTTCATAACTCTTGATTCTGAATTAGACCCCGCAGTACAAATGATTCCAAAGAAGAGTTCAAAATAGAAGCAGGAGTTATCACATGTCATATAAATGGTATTCCCATTATCTTTGAGGTTCATGCTAGTTGCAAAGTGTATCAATGTTCCTTTATCTAGGAAAAGGGTCTTTGCTGATATGATTAAGTTAGAGATCTTGAAACTGGGAGATCATCCTGAATAACCTGGTGGACCCTAAATGTGATCACAGATATCCTTATAAGAGGGAGGCAGAGAAAGATTTCACACAGAAGATGAGAAAGCTACGTGATCACAGAGGCAGAAGTTGAAGTGATACAGTCACAAGAAACTTAAAGAGGCAGGAAATGGGTTCTCCAGAGAGCCTTCAGAGAGATTGCTACCCTATGTAGGTTTCAGCTGATGAAAACAAGTTTGAACTTCTGGTTTTAGAACATTAAGAGCATAAATTTGTGTTGTTTTGAGCCACCCTAAAAATGTCGCTTCATTTGTGTTTCACAGCAATTACATTATTTTCATTTGAATTATCAGCTTAAGAAGGAGGGCGTGGCTTGGTGGGAGCTGTTACAGTTGTCCTCAAACTTTTTAAACAGGGGGCAAGTCACTGTCCTTCAGACCGTTGGAGGGCCGGACTATAGGTTTAAAAAAAAAAAACTATGAACAAATTCCTATGCACACTACACATACCTTATTTTGAAATAAAAAAACGAAACGGGAACAAATACAATCACACTGCCTCATGTGGCCCTTGGGCGGCAGTTTGAGGACCCCTGCAAGGAGACCAAAGAACTACTTACTTTTTAATGCCTAAACTGTTTAGAACACAGTCATAGCCTTGATTTTCCTCAAAAAACACTCCTATACGGAAATGGTGAAGACAGTGCAACTGGGCATTCAACACACAAAAAACATGAAAGCCATATGACAGTTGTACCATCAGATGGCACCTCTTTTGCCCTGAGTGCAGGAGGAGGAGTTGGAGTAACAGAAGACACAACAGGGAGGGTGAAGATGCTGAGCCCCATCTCACGTCGCATATCTGCAGTTCACCAGAGGGGAAGAGGCCTGAACTCACTGAGAGATTGGACTGTCAGCCCTGATATTTCTCACCACCCCAAAGTCCATGAATATCTATGAAATTTGTCTAGGATTTCATCCCGGGAGAGAAAGAAAACTTAGACAATTTATTGAAAGATACAATGGTAAGATAAAGTCTGTTTATGATTACATGCATTAAGTCTAACTGATTAAAAAACAATTCTACTCTTGTGTATATCTCATTTGATTTTCAGAATGCTGAGTTTAAAAAGTTACAAAATTGGCAAAATTAAATAACTCAGAGTCACACAATAAAGAAACAAATGGAAAGAGCTATTGTGTGCTTTCTTAAGCTTTTCTGTTCTTTGTTAAGCAGGATGCTATGTGCATTACATATATTATATCATTTAATCCTCACGTAACCCTACAAGGTAGGTAGGTTACCAGTTTAGTCTTCAGATGAAGAAATAGCTATGAAGAACTTAAGCAACTGCTGGCTGTATCGGGGAAGAGATTTAACTCTCCATTTGTCTAGTTCCAAAGAACGCATTCTTTTGGCTTTGAAGTGCATAAAAAAATTAGCCAAATTTGAACTTTCAGCAGAACTTTGTCAATGGATGAACTTGATTAGATTCATAAAAGGAAAAGATTGGGAATTGTGAAGAGCTATAACGGGGAACAATTTATTTGGTGACTCCATAAATAAAGGCAATGCCAATTTTTATCTGGTTCTGTTTGAAAAGGAAAACAACAAATTTATTGCACATGGGGAAATTAATTTAAAATCTTTTCATGGATACCTATAATACTCATATCACACACTCCCACAATTTACCTAGAAGAGAAGGTAGAGTATTAATGTTCAGCTGCAGAAAATTGGTGGGAATTGGGGGATCAGTTCTGGATAAAGGGTATCTTTAGATACAGATCAAAGCAAATAAGGAGAATTCTGGGTATGGTTTCTAAGCCCACAAACATTTGTTGGTATAGGAGTGTAACTTGTGCAGTTTGTCACAAATTCTATCGAAGAAAGCCTCAATGCTGAACCCCCTTCTATGAATTTCACAAAAAAAGAAAAGAAAATTAGTTAATACAGAAAATTAATTATTCCAGAAGTGAAAAACCCAAAAAGCATGAAATGGAAGCTAAGATAACCCAGAGATTACCATCTTCAGAACGAGAACAACATCCCTGTGACTGGATAAAACCTAACGGAAGTGTGGGCTTACCAGACATAGGACCTCCGAGGATGGGTCAAGTAGGGCAACTGCCTGGACATGTTGAGAAAGGCCAGGGGGTATCATGTGTTTGACATTTAGATCTCTGAGGAGGGCGCAACACAACTGTAACTCCAGCTGTCAAGGTCAAGCTTCTGCTAATACCTCTGAGGGGCTTCTTTGGAGTGGCTTAGGGAAGACAAGAGCTGGAGTGGGCTCTCTGCATTGAGGAACACTGTCAGAAAATAAACACAGAAAAGGAACTGCTTGTTCCTTATCTTATGGCTTCCAATCATCTTTTCTTATTTCCATGAGCAGAAATTAAAGAAAATTAGTTGACATATAGATCTAGGAAATACAGTTTCCAGAATTCTGAACCCAGGAATTCTGCCCAAAGTATGGAAGGATGCATTCGGAGCTAAAATCCAATAATGCTCACCAGGTACCGAGCCATGTCAGTGAGAGGAAAATGAAAAAAATTCAGAGGTTCCTAAGGGCAAGATGAAGAAGGACAGAGGACATCTGCATTTTACAGTATAATGAACATCCACACAATAGTCTACCCAATCAGGCTGGCAGGTTCGAGCCCCACCTGGGCCTACAAAACAACAATGACAACTGCAACCCAAAATAGCCAGGTGTTGTGGTGGGCGCCTATAGTCCCAGCTACTTGGGAGGCTGAGGCAAGAGAATACTTAAGCCCAGGAGTTGGAGGTTGCTGTGAGCTGTGGCACCACAACACTTTACGGAGGGCAACATAGTGAGACTCTCTCTCCCCCACCAAAAAATAAAAAAATGTGGGCATTCTTGTCTCATTCCTGATCTTAGAGGAAAGACTGCCTTCTGCTCCACTGAGTATGATTTTTAGCTCTGGACTTCTCATATATGACCTTTATTACGTTGAGTTAATTTCCTTCTGTTTCTAGTTTGCTGAATGCTTTTATCAACAAAGGGTGCTGAAATGTGTCAAATACATCTTCTTCACCTATTTTTATCTTCGGCTCTGTTAATGTAATGTGTCCTATCAATTGATTTTCTTAAATTGAAACATCCTTACATTCCAGGGATAAACACTACTTAGTCATGGTTTCTGACAATTTTAATGTGCTCTTGGACTAGGTTTGCTATTATTTTATTGAGGATTTTACATCTGTATTCATCAGGGATATTGGCCTATGAATTTCTTTCTTTTTTTTTTTTCCTATAGTGCTTTTTTTCTGGCTTTGGTATCAGGATTATGTTGGCCTCATAAAATGAGTTTGTAAGTATTCCTTCTTCTTGAGATTCTTGGAAAGGATTAAAAGGAATTGGTTTTAATTTTTCCTCAAATATTTGGTAGAATTCACCAGTGAGGTCATCTGATCCTGTGCTTTTCTTTGTTGTGAGGTTTTGATTACTGGTTTCCTTTCCTTTCGAGTTACGCTAAATTTATAAATAAATTTGGCATAAATAGGTTTGCTATTTTTTCATGATTCTGTTTTGATAGGTTATATATTTGGGGGATTTATTTAATTCTTCTGTATTATCAAATTTGTTGGTATGTAATTGTTCATATTAGTATCTTAAAATACATTTAATATCTGTGTCATCAATTATAATGTCTTTTCTTTCATTTCGGACTTTGAGTTTTCTATATTTTTTACTTAGTCAAGATAGGTTTATCAATCTTATTGATCTTCTAAAAAAAAAAACCCTCTCAATTTTATTGATTTTTCTCTTGTTATCCTATTCTCAATTTTGCTAATTTTTGTTGTAATCTTTTTTGCCTTCCTTTTAATAATAAAGTGTTTAGTTTGTTTCCCTTATTCAGGTCTCTTGAGGAGTAAACCTATGTTGTTCACTGGGATTTTCTCTTTTAAAGTGGTTGTTTGTTACTATAAACTACTCTCTTAGTACTGCTTTTACTGCATCTTTTGGCTTTTTTTTTTTTTCATTTGTTCCAAGATATCTTCTAATTTTCCTTTTGATTTCTTTTATGAACCACCAGCTATTCAAAATTGTGTCATTTAATTTCTACATATTTGTGAATTTTCCAGTTTTCCTTCTCCTGATTCCTAATTTTATTTTATTACGGTAAGAAAAAAAGATTCCTGGTATGATTTTTAATCTTCTTAAATTTGCTAAGACTTGTTTTGTGACCTAACTTGTGGCATGTCCTGGAGAATATCACATCTACACTTGACAAGAATGCACATTCTGCTACTCTTGGGTAAAATGTGCAGTAGATGTTATTAGATCTATGTGGTGTACAATATTGCTTTTGCTCTGTTTCCTTATTGATTAGCTCTCTGGATGACCATCTATTATCGAAAGTTGGGTACTGAAGTATTCTACATTATTGTGCTGCTGTCCATTTTTCCTGTCAGTTCCATTAGTGTATGCTTGTTATGTCTGAGTGTTCTGATGTCAAATATGAACATATATTCATAGTTGTCATTGTTATTGGCCCTTTTATCATTATGCACTATACATCTTTGTCTCTTATTATGGTTTTTAACTTAACATCTATTTTGTCTGATATAAGTTATTCTCTTTTGGCTACCATTTCTATGGAATATCTTTTTCCATCATTTCACTTTCAACCTGTGTCTTAAAGCCTAAAGTTACTCCCTGTAGGGAGCATGTAGTTTGATCTTGTTGTTTTATCCATTCTGTGCCTTTTGATTGGGAAGATTAATCTATTTACATATAAAGCAATTATTGATAGGAGGAACTTCTTATTATTGCTATTTTGTTAATGACTTTATGTCTATCTTGTAGATCTTTTGTTCCTCTTTGCTGCTCTTACTTTTTCTGTATTTCATTGATAATATTGATAGCAACATGCTTTGATTCATTTTCATTTTCCTTTGTCTATTTTCTATAATTTTTTTTTTTTTTGGGTTTCCATGGGGCATACATCCAAATATCTTACAGTTATAACAGTCTATTTTACATTAATAGCACTTTGAATTCTATCACAAACAGTAATTTTTCTACTGTTTTATATTATTTATGTCTTTTCATATAACAAATGCAAATGTTGTAATCTCTTCCATTTTTGCAGGACATTTTGCTGGCTATCGCATTCTTAGTTGTGTTTTTTGGTTTTAGTTTTTTCCTTTTCTCTCTTTGAATATATCACCCCATTACTTTCTAGTCTACAGGGTTTCTGCTGAGAAATCTCCTGATAGTTCTACACAGGCTGCTTCATACAAAAGAGTCATCTTTTCCTTGGTGTTTTCAAAATTCTCTCTTTTGACAATTTGATTTTAATGTGTCTCCATGTAGACTTCTTTGTTTTCTTTTTTTTTTTTTTATTATAGATAAAAATATGCACCATAGATGTGGCCCGACCTTTGTTTTCATCCTATTTAAAATCTGTTTTAAATAGGACTGTGGATGTCTGTTTCCCTCCCAAGATTTTAGAAGTTTTTAGTCATTATTTCTTGAAAGACAGTAGAACTTCCATAAGTTGACGACCCAAGGGACTGTAACAGGCTGGTCAACATATGAAGGTGGTCAACATAAGTAACCAGGCCTACTGTACTGATCCGTACATGTGACGCAAGTCCCGTCCAGGAAAGTTAGGTCAACTTAAGGAGGTGGTCAGCGTAGGAAGGTGGCCAACTGTGGAGATTTTAATGTATATTCCTTGACTCTTCCTCTTTTTCTCCTGAAAATTCCATAACATGCATTTGCTTGGTCTATAGTACTCCATAATTTCCTTAGTCTCTTTCTTTCTTTTCATTTGTTTTATTCTTCTTATTGGATACTTTCAAGTGACTTGAGTTCTTCTACTTGATCAAACATACCGTTGAACCACTCTAGCAAATTTCTTTCGTTTGTTATTGATCCTATGGCTCCAAACTTTGCTTTTATATATCTATATATATGTTTTATCTCTTTTTTATCATGCTTGTTGTGTTCATGGATCATTTTCCTCAGCTCATAGAGCATCTTTCTGACAGTTATTTTCATTCTTGTCAGGTATATTTATTCTTCTTTTTCTTTGGGGATTATTTCTGGAGTTTTATTTTATTCCTTTAGTTTGGCCATGTTTGTCTGTTTCTTCATGTTCTTTGAACCTATGTGTTAATACCTGTGTATTTGAAAAACCAGCCCTATTTCCCAGTCTTTATAGATTAACTCTGTGTGGAGAAAGGCTTTCATTAGTCATCCCAACTGGAGAATCTGGAGGTCTCTCAAACCTTTCCTTTGGTTGTATTTTCTCTGGTCTCACAGATGTAAAGTCCTAATAAGAGCGAGTCCCTGTCTTATTTTTTCAGGAAGTCGCACTCTTGCTCACTGTGATTTCTGTTATTCTACAGGTTCTCTGGTTCTCCAGCAGCAAGCTATCCCCCTCCTTTTGGTTCTCAGTGGCCATCTCATAGCTCCTCATCTACATTCTAATCATCTGAGTCAGCTGTTAAGCCCTCAAGCAGTCCTCCAAAAAGAAGACAGCTGAACACACCTTCTGCTTCTCTCCCTCTCTCCCTTTCTGAATGAAGGATGAGGTGAGACAACAAACAGTTTCTCAAGATGCTCTTAGAAAAGTCAAGACATTGCAGGCATACTCCCCTCATTTCTGTCCATCTCAGGGAAGAAATCTCAGAATGAGCACCCTCTCCAACTCGTGCAAATTTATGCCAATGGCTGTCAGCTACTTGATGCTTTCTGTTGTTCTCTGCTGCCCCCAGGCCTACAAACTGTGCCAGTTCCCACAGCACTCCAAATGAGGAAGGATGTGAGTGAGAAATCAGTTATTCTGCCAAGACATTTACATTCCACATTTACGAAGTTTCGCATATACCCTTGTAAGATGTACCGCAGGTGTAATCCCACCAGTACCCCTCCCTCTACCTCCCTTCCACCTCCCTTCCTCCCTTTCCCTCTTTCCCCTATTCTTAGGTTGCAACTGGGTTATAGCTTTCATGTGAAAGCCTAAATTAGTTTCATAGTAGGGCTGAGTACATTGGGTACTTTTTCTTTCATTCTTGAGATACTTTACTAAGGAGAATATGTTCCAGCTCCATCCATGTAAACATGAAAGAGGTAAAGTCTCCATCTTTCTTTAAGGCTGCATAATATTCCATGGTGTACATATACCACAATTTATTAATCCATTTGTGGAT